>CAMKVN010000378.1:0-30580 GCA_946474995.1 Funneliformis geosporum | reverse complement strand
AGAATCTAACGTATATTAGTATATACGCCCACTTGTTCAGTTACAAAGAAATTCCTTATGGAAAATCATACAGTTTTTATGTATCGCACGATACCTGAACTGATGGCCTATTGCTGTGTAATGAAACTTTAGCTTAATAGGGGCTCGCGGCTTAACCACTGAGCAAGGACTGCTGATCCTCTATTAGAAGAAACTTATATATTATATGGATTTACTAATTTATCACCAAGTTTTGATTGGCTGTTATAATTGACATTAGTTAGATTAGTTATAGTTAGGATTATATTAGAGTTAGGGGTTTGAGTAAGGTTGCTATTCTACTACAGAATTATAGTTTTAAACAACAATATTAGGTTAAAGCAATGATGGGTTTTGGACTTATTTTTTAGTTTTAAATATTTTGGACAAGGTTTGGACATATGAAATTGTGTTCAAAACTGTCTAATTGCCCAATACTAGGTTGGTATAATACCAGTAGTATTTTAATTTTTATTAAGTATCTGAGAGATAGAGCAATATGTTTAGTTTGTAAAATTTAAAGACAATTAAACTTAATAAATTTTGGACTTTTCTTAGTAAAAAGTCTTCAGAATTCACGTAAGCAAGGTTAAAAAACAAAATGGATGATCTTTTCCTTGATTTTTTTTCGTAAAGCTCCAAAATCGATTTTAGCCAATCGAATCCTTGTCGATCAACCTATGCTCCTTTAAATCACGTAATTTTAAAAATGGAGCCACAATCCGGGAAATCCGGGCGTAAAATCAGATAACATTCAAAGTATTTCTAAAAAATCCTATTTTGGGAAACAATAGCTATTTTAGATTATTTGATAATCTATTTATCCAACTATAAAAAATAAAATAACCCTATCTTTTACTTGTTTTTAATTCAGTTTTCGATTTGAATTTCATTATATCATTAAAACGATTTTATCACAGTATATCGTTTTGTCACAATGGAATTTAATATCGATAACACATTGAGTCATAATAACAAACAAAAATCTAACGATGAAGAAGGTGAACAACCTAAACCAAATTCTGGTTCAAAAACCAAAGTAAAATTTGTTTATGGTGATGAAAAAATTTATGATGAGGAGTTCGATGAAATAAATGAATTTATATACGATGATGAGAAAACCAAATTTGTTTACAATGATGAGAAACCTGAAGAAGAGATTATTTTTGGCGAAGAGAATACTGAGTTTACTTCTGAGGGCGAAAAAATCAAGTTTATTTATGATGACGAGAAAACTTACAATGATGAAAAAACTGAAGAGAATATTATTTATGGCGATGTGGATACTGAGTTTATTTCTGAGAAAGAAAACAAGTTTATTTATGGTGATGAGAAAAATGAAAAACTTCAATTTATTTACGATGATCAGTTTGTTTATGATGATGAAAAAACCGAAAGCGATGAGTTTATCTATAGCGAGGAGAAAGAGGAGAAAACTCAGTTTATTTATGGCGATGAGCAATCCGAAGATAAGTTTGTTTACAGTAACAATGATCCAACTTGTGATAAATTTGATTATGAAACCGAATATTACATTGATAAACAACCTGATGCATATGAAGAAAAAGCTGAAGGAAGACATTTGGTTTACAGTAATGTTACTTCCACGTCAACTGTATATCCTAAAAAATCTCATAACGATTCATATAACAGCACTGAGAAACCAAATGTTCAATATAAGGGCAAGAACAAGAGTACTATGTCAGAACAAGGAAATATTATTAATGATTCAAATGAAATTCTTGGAGAGAAATCAAAATATGAACATAAACCTTTGAATAAAGAACGATTTACTGAAATGACAGCTGAGTCGATCCAGATTAAACCGAATCTAAGTAATGAATCGAGTGCGGGCAATTCAGATGTCAGCTCAAACAACGAAATACTCACTAAAAAGCAAAGGAGGCTTCTTAATAAACAAAAAAGTCAAGTTGAGGAGCAAGCTAAGGGAGAATTTGTTGAAAAACGAGAACATGCTGATGATAAGCAAGTTAAGGGTAAAGAACGAGAATTAACTGATGAAAAGCAAGTCAAGGGTAAAATTGTTGAAAAACGAGAACATACTGATGATAAGCAAGTTAAGGGTAAAGAACGAGAACGAACTGATGAAAAGCAAGTCAAGGGTAAAATTATTGAAAAACGAGAACATGCTGATGATAAGCAAGTTAAGGGTAAAGAACGAGAACGAACTGATGAAAAGCAAGTCAAGGATAAAATTGTTGAAAAACGAGAACAAGCTGATGATAAGAAAGCTAAGGGTAAAGTTGTTGAAAAACGAGATCAAGCTGAGAATAAATTTGTTGAGATAGTATTTCATTTGCATTTTCCTAAGGCAATTACTGGGAACCTTTTTGTAACTGGTAATATCAATGAACTTGGCAATTGGAATGAACTTATAGTTAAACTTGATCAATATAAGCGAGGTATTGCTCAACGGTATGCAGCCACTTCTTATTGGTATTCGAAAACTGTTCGTATTCCAATTGTAAGATTTCAAAATGTTGTTAGATATAAGTATGCAGTATTGGAATCAAGAAAATACGGTAAAAGAAACGATACGCGCGTAAATTATGAAGGGAACAACGACAAGGACAATCGTGTGCTAGAAATCCATAATCAAAACCAATTTGATATTTGGAAAAATAACTCTATTCACGGTGGACGAGTCACTGATTATATGTTCTTGAAAGTAATTTATGATTCAGTAAGTTTAGAAAATTTGAAGGAAAAAATTTTAGAATATGACAGTATTTTAAAACAGCATCAGGAATTTACTTTAGCCGAAACAAATATTCAATTTATTAGCGAGCATGCATCGGAATGGAGTACTAGTATTGCTAAACGGCATTTTTTATGTTTCCTTTTAGGACATTGTCGTCATAATATTACTGGAAAATTTGAATTTCCAAAAAATTTTAATTCGACTTCTTTTCTCAAAACTGCTTTCAAAGTTCAAGCAACCACATTCCCATCCGATAATATGCGTATCGTATTAAAAGGAATTGACTATTTAATTCATCACAATATCGATAACGGATTACTCGACTGGCTCCCTATCTTTACCTTGGCACCGTTAATCGACCAACAATATAAGTTTATGGAAACAATATCTCTTGCTAAGTGTGATGAAAAGTATGTCGAAAGATGTTTCGAAATTATATTGAAAAATAAATTTGGACTAATGAATGAAAATACTTATATTAGAGTTTTTAAGGTACTTGTCATTTTCTGGTTGTGTTTATTATGAGTCTATCATATCAATTAACTCTTTTTTGATTTAGTGGTTGTTTGACCAATGCAACAACATGAAAATGTTTTCAAACATTTGGCAATCAATTAATCATTCTGATAAGTTTGACACGCAGCTTCAGCCCTATTTGGTAGGAAGAATCGAAAAACATATATCTAAGGATGATCTTGTTGGTTTACACAAAAGTTTTATCGAGATTCCCGAAGATATTGGAAGTTTAGTCGCTAAACCATTTAGAGAAAGAACTCTTCATTTATTGACTACTAGCCGTAATTCAATTTGGGAACAATCTCGTTCAGATTCGCTTTATTTTCTTTTAAATTCCGCAAATTTACGTTGGACAAAAGATGAATATATTATCGTATTGGAAACTTTGTCAAACTTAGAAGAATATCAGCTATTAAGCGTGTTTCCATTTTTGTTAGAAAATTGGATTGTTAAATCCAAAGATACTAAAGATGAGAAAATAACTCAAATTTGTATCCAATGGTATAAAAACCTTCTTAAAAAAATGTCTCAGATATCATCCAATTCAGCCGCTCGTGAAGTAGAATTTATAACCTCAGTTTTTAAGAAATTGTCAATGGTCTGTTCAGTAATTAATGATCAAACCATCTTGGATAAATTAATGGATATGACGTCCTATCGTATCAACCAATGTTTGGAAAGAAGCATTTTTGCTGCTACAGTTGGAGTTGCAGAGTTTGACCAATTAGTGTGGCGCGCTTTTACGAGAGTTATTAAAGGAAAGATTGATTTTATGCCAATAAACCATGACGAATTTTTATTAAAGAAAATGAAAACAGTTTGTGGTTGTACGTGTAACAATTTAGAGATCCCAAATGAGTAAGTTATTAATTTTATTATTATTATTATTATTATTTAGTTCTAATAAATATAATACATATATTGATACATACACATATTTTTTTCTTATATTTAGGTTGTGTGAAACAATCTTAATTTACATCATGTCCTGCTTACAAAAAAAATCATCAAAATTTTCAGATTTATCCTTCACTCAACTTCATTTGACTTTACTTGAGTCTAACTTCTGGATTGTAATCTTACGAGCAACCGGAAATACTGAAAATTTTCATTCTCACTCACTTGTGCAAGAAGCTGGAAAAGCCATTATCAAGTTAACTACTATGATTAATGATAGTTCTATCGATCTTCTTCTTCTTCAGAATTTACTTAAAAAAAACAATGATGAACTTCATTATTATTTAAATTCTGCAAATTTTATCAGAAATGATAAAGAAATAATTACTGTAGATACATTGGCTAAAGTTCGTCAGGATTGTCAACTTTATGAAAAAAAATTGAAAAAACTTGACAATTTTTATAAAAAATTTTGTCCATATCAAAAAGCCAATGATGTGCAAAATTATCTTGATGAATTAAGAAAGCGAAGCAAAAATTTGGATCACGTTTCACTAAAAGAATCTTTATCAGAAGAACATTGGAGCTTTCATAAAGGGATCATGGCAACAGCAGATGTTACAGATCAATTCAACAATTCTCAAACATTTTATAACGTTTTTGAAGAACAATTTAACCTTTATGAATCAAATGAAGAGATAGGGGTTGAATTTATAGCAAACAAATTAATGCAAGATATTGTGAGAGATTATAATGATATATGTAAGAATTACGAAAATTGGGGAAAACTCAAATATTCCAAGGCAATTTCATTTTGGCGAAATGTTTCTAATTTCGATGATGAAATAGAGTTAATGAGTCGAATTGGAACAATTGATAAAAGTGAGAAATTCATGAGAACGATTAGGTATCTTTCCGAAGTTAAAGTTTGGATTGAACGTTTAGAATATTTATCAACTTTACTTGTGATTTTCGAAGTGTCTCAAGACTGGCTTGGAAATGAGATTTCAAGTTTGAATGATCAAGATTTAAATTTGAGTACATTAAGTATTTCCTTTGAAAATTTAGATGAAAAATTTTATAAATTCAATCCAAACATTTGGGCATTGATTAAGGAATTGTCTCAATCCGAAGAATTTATTGGATTCTTAACAACTATAGCAGAACATGACATGAAAAATTTGATTAATGGTGTCGACGAGCACTCGGATACAAGATTGATTCAAGAAGATACAGTTTCTTCACTTATTCAAGTTAAGCAATTCTTGAATCCATTAATGACTAAAGCAAATTTAACTTTGGACGCGTTTGTGAAAGAGTTAAATGAGATTGTTAACCAAAATCCTTCAGCAACGAGTAAATTAACATTATGTAATAGCTATAATATGGCTTTGCAAAATATGTATAATACCATATCTAATCGTGGTGAAGTTACAAAGGAAAAGATCCAAAATGCTGTAAATATTGGTACATATGAATTTGTTAAAGAGGAAAAGAATGAGGAATGCATTTTGACATTGTCATATGTTTCTAAATCAGAAACGATGAAGTACGGTATAAATGAGTTACAAGATTTACGTGGCAGAGCGCTTTTAATTTCAAAGCCTGGTGGCTCTTTTGGACAAGTTGATGATGTCAAGAACAAAATGGATGAATTTGTAACGCAAGTTGATTTGGCTCAAAATATAATTACTTTAGCGAAAAAGTTAACACAATTAGGTCATTTTGGATATCGAAAATATAATGAAAAAGCTAAAAGCACCAAACAATTAGACAAAATAGTAGAAAATTTAAAAAAAGAATTGGATATCTGGTAAGCATAGTTATTGTTTATTAATTTTTTTTTTCAATTTAATATTAGTTATTAATATTGATTATATTTTTAGGGAAAAAGACGTTAATCGAGCACAAAAAAATTTTTATTATCTAACTTTTTATCCAGCAAGACATATATTAGCATTTTATGATTACTATTTGAAAACCGGTAGACAATTTGAGATAACAAGAACTTGTTATATACTTGTGACATTTGTCAATCGAAAAGCAAAGTTACCAAATCACCTAAAAAGTAAAGGATTTAGTTGTAGGAAAGGCGATTATTATCTTATTTTAAAAGAGATTGGTGAAAGATTGGAAAATATATTTGGAACCCTTCAAAAACAAACACGACCAATAAAAGATTCTGGGGAACGCATAATTTCAGATGTAGTGAAACGTGGAGAATTATTTGTCGCAGCTTGCGATGATAAATCGAAAGTTCCTAATATAATAATGTCATTTTATGCCAATCATGGATCTTATCCAGAACCTTGGCAACTTTTAATGTGTACGACATCAACTACAGAAGAAGAACTTTCAATATTTATCAAAAGATGTTTTTTTGCATCGAAACATGGTTATGAAAATCATTTATTTTGTATTGCGAATTTAGAGTCACTGGATTTCGAATTACAATATGATTTAGTGAATAATATAAGATCTCTTGTGGAAAAAGTAAATGATTACTATTTAGCATTGATATGTTATTCCGAACCTGGCGTGCATCATCATATTTTGGACCAATTTTCTGAAAATGTTCATCCTTCTAATGGACTTAGCACTAAAGCAATGAAAGCGATTTATCGCGAAATATGTTTAGATGTTACGTGCGTAACTTCGGATTTATCTGGACTAGGAAAAACCGAATGGATTAAACAAGAGAGTTATAGAAAACACCTAATTCCTAAAACTTTTCCCATAAGTGACGGAGCAAGTTATAATTCACTTACAAGACAGCTTAGGGATTTCCGTATTCGAGATTTTGATAGCCTTCATATAAACATAATATCCGCTGATAACCCTGAGGAAGTTAATTTATTTTTATTTCAACTATTAACTTTGGGAATCGTTTCAAATAACACAGATATAGCAAGCCTTCCAAACACGAACATTTTTATTGAGATAGCTTCTAGTGTTGATCAACACTTGCTCAAATCCCTTCCATTTATTAGTTGTTTAGATAAACCCAATTTAATATGGCATATTAATAGATTGATGGTATCCCAAGAAATACATAGTCCAATTCAAGTTGTTTGTCATTATTTAAATAGTTATGAAGAGTTGGAGCTTGATAGGGAAGATATTTTATTCCGACCACAATTGTCCACCGACAATGAAAACATTGTTAGAACACCGCTTCCACCGAAATTATGTCAAAAACTATTGGATAAATACTTCTTTCAAAGAATTGATTCTAATATTTCATCTTTTCGTTTTTTAGAAATTTTTATAAATGTTTTCGCAGATCAATTAATTAGATTATCTGGAAGTTCATTCTTTGAAGTTCATCATTTAAGTCTGATGACTCAAGAAACCAATATCCGAACAACATTATTTGATACATTACTCCAAGTTTCAAAGGATTTTGCTACAAAATCAATTCAGACAAAATCTGCACAATTACAAGCAGTTACACAAGATCAAGGACAAGAGGAGCAAGAATTAGCGAATTTGGTTCAATGGGATGATTCTAATCATCTTTTGGTATTTTTTATGTCTCAACTCCCAGACTCGATTTGTGCTTTATATCGCGACAAATCAAAAGTTCCAATCAATGTTCAAAATTTATTAAAAAGTCAAGATATCGAAAAGGAATGGAATTTAGTAGATTATCACACAATGTCATCGGAACAATTATTATTGACTTTAGAACGTTTAGCACGCAAAACAATGCATAATATTAAATATCCACCATATGCTTTATCGGTAGATAATCTGCTAAAAATGGCATTGATGTTGTTGAGAACAAGAGCTAATATTCCTGTAGTTGTATGCGGTGAGGCAGGGTGCGGCAAGGTAATACCTTTTATTAACAACATATATTTGATTCTATTTTTGCAGCACATTTTCATATTTTTTTTTTTTTATCTTTTCGTAGACAAGTCTAATCGGTTTCTTGGCCAAAGTTGTGGAAGTGGAATTTAGCGCACTTAATATTCATGCTGGTATCACAAAGCAAAATATCAAGGATTTCATGAGAAAATTTGATAAAAAAGCACAAGCTAAAGAGACATGGCTATTTTTTGATGAAATCAATACTTGTAATCATATAGGATTGTTGGCAGATCTTATTGCTCATCGAATGCTTGACGGAAAGCAAATTCATCCAAATATTCGACTTTTTGCAGCCTGTAATCCATATCGTATTCGGAACAAAAGTGTTAGTAATGTTGGATTAAAAACGAACAATATTAGATTTGAAGAACGAAGTTGCCTCGTCTATGAAGTTAAACCTCTTCCAGACCAAATCTTAGATTACGTATGGGATTATGGTAGATTGCAGCCAAAAGATGAACAGACTTATATACAAATAATGGTACAAGGATCATTTGGAAGTTCCATACTTGCAGAATTACTATTTGCATCACAAGAATTTATTCGTAATGTAGAAGAGCCATATAGTGTAAGTTTACGTGATGTTAAAAGAGCCATTAAATTGGTCAAATTTTTCCAAGAAACTCTTGAAACCCGTCAAAAAGAGAATAATATATATCCTGGTGATTCACCGGACATCGTTACTCGGTCTTATATTTTAGCATTAGGATTATGTTATATGTCTCGCTTATATGATCGTGAATTAAGAAAGAGATATCGTGAAACAATGTGTCAGATCTTTCTTCGTATCGAGGAGTATAAAAATTTAAATGAACCCCGTTTTAACGAGATTATAAGGGAAGAGCAAATAGATTATATGACAAGGATGACGTGTCCGCCAAATACTGCATTCAATGAGGCATTATTGGAGAATGTATTGGCTATTATTGTTTGTATATTATGTAAAGTGCCACTCTTTATTGTGGGTTCGCCGGGTTCTTCAAAGTCACTAGCAATCCGACTTGTACACCAGAATCTTAGGGGTTTTGATTCAAATGATGTATTCTTTAGAAAATTACCTCAAGTATTTTTTATCCCCCATCAAGGCTCTTCATCATCTACTTCTGATGGTATAGAAAAAGTCTTTCAAAAAGCCAAAGCTTATCAGGAGACAAGTTCTAATGAATTTCCAGTGATTAGTGTCGTTTTACTTGATGAAGGTCTGTATCTTTGAAGTATTTTTTTTTTTTCATTTTTGAAAACCGATTCAATTTAAATATTTCTTTTTTTTTTTAGTTGGGTTGGCTGAAACCAGTCCTTATAATCCTCTGAAAGTTCTTCACTCATTGTTGGAGCCAAGCTATCCGGCTGATGGACCTACAGTTTCGGTAGTCGGAATTTCAAATTGGCGATTGGACAACAGCAAGAGTAGTAGAGCATTATTAGTGCAAAGACCAAAGTTTGATTTGGAAGATCTTGTTGAAACTGCTGTTCGTTTATTGAATAAAAACAACTTGGAAATTTCAAACTTCGAGATCAAAAATTATAAAGCTTCGCTTCAACCTCTCGCAGAAGCATATTCTGAATACGAAGCAAATGGACAAGTTGTTTTTCCAAATTTTCATGGACTTCGTGATTATTACGCTCTAGTAAAGAACCTTTCAAATAAGGAGATGATTCCGGACAATATTCACTTAGCATTAGCGAGGAATTTTGGTGGCATCGAAGAACATACTAAAAATTGTCTGAAATCTTTCGAACCTGTTATTAAGTCCTTCAATGATCACAAAAGTTGGACGTATAACCCAAAACCAATCAATATTCTAATTAATGAGAATCTTAAAAGTGAAGGTTCCAGACATTTAATGGTAATAGGAAAAGGTGATTCCATTGTAAATATGTTGTCATATCAGTTAGATGATCCCGTTGTAATATTGGGATCACAATTTCCGGAAGACCGTGACGATTATTCTTATAGTATATTGAGCAGGATAATGGTGAGTAATACTTATCATATTTCTTAAATATTGAATTTGGCTTTTATCTGATTTTCTTGTGCATATTAAGATGTGTGTTGAAGCCGGACGATCTTTGATCTTAACTGATTTGGAGATTATTTATGGTAAAATTTTATTCTTTTATTCGTTATTGATATGTTAAAGTATAGAGTAATAAATTGTTTATTTATTTTATAGGGAGTCTTTACGATTTATGGAACCAAAATTATATTACAATGGGTAGCTCTGATAATCCTAAATATTTCACGAGAGTTGCCTTAGGAGCTTACGCAAATCCTATGTTGTAAGTCATATTTAAGAATATACAAATGATAATCATTTATATTGAATAAGACATAATATATTATATTTTTTTTAGGCATGTTCATCCTGATTTCAGGTGCATCCTGGTTCTCGATGAAAAAAAGTTAAAAGAAGCGGATCCACCACTTTTAAATAGATTTGAGAAGCAAAGGATGACAATGAACGATTTCCTTAGCAAAGAGGACATAGAATTAGTTTCGCAGTTGGAAGAATGGACGCGACAAATGTCAACGATGGCGGGATCAATACAATCTCAACATAAATTTACTCGAAAAGATTTATTTATTGGCTTTAATGAAGAAGAAACATTGCAAAGTCTAATCATTGATATCAAGAAAAACTTCCCTGATATTGGAGAAACAGAAGTCCTTGAAAAATGCAAGGATGCTTTAGTCGCAATTGCTACATCTGATGGAATGGTCCGGATTGATAAATCCCCCCTAGATCCTGATGAAATTCAACACTGGAAAAATATCTATTTCCAAGTTCAACATCATAACGATATAGCAGATTATTTTCAGGATTTGTTGCATGAACAGAGTATGGATGAAGGTCAAAATGGTCATTTAACCATAATCAACACATTTTCCAACATCAACACAGATGTCGTATCCTGCTTAAAGAAAACCACAAGATGTTATATTATGAAGCTTTCGACGTTCAAAACAGAAGCTCAATTTCAAAAGCAGATGAACCGATTTTGGCTCGATCCAAATTCAAGTTCCGAATTGTTAGCATTGCAGTGTGATATCACAACTGTAAATGCGGAGTGTATCAAATTAGCCAAGTTTATTATTGAACAATGCCGACATGAGTATTTAAAAAAAGGACGAGAGAATAAGGATATTAAAGTCAAACATGCTTGCATTATTCTTCACCTTCGACGAGAAAATAACGAGAATCTAACTTCTTTCAACTTTATGTGTGGATGGAAACAAATCACTATTGAAACATTGACAAAGCACGAAAGACCGTTGTCTGTTTTACTAGAACAAGACTTGGGTGATATCATTGAGGCAACTTATCCGTTTGAAGAGATACTGAAACATGAATTATTATGGTGTTTGCTATGTATGAAGTACCCAAACAATGTTAAATCCGTTAATCATGTCAAGTAAGTGTTATTTTCTTCCAATAATGTTGAATCTATTAAGATATACTTAATTTTTAATTTAACTTTGTTTTTTAAACTAGATATTTGAGTAAATATATTTTAGATCATCCCAATTTCGTAAATTGTTTGAAACTAAGAACACAGGAGTGGTTGAAAACAAACGTTAAGCAAGATTGGCAATATAAAGTCGCGTCCAACAAAAAGTTGTTATATCCACATTCTTCGTTTGCCATTGCATTACAGGCACAGATCCGTATAATAGTTCGTCGTCCTATTGCAAAGATTTTGTGTACTTTGGAACGCTTAGGAGTTACAAAGACATTCTTTCTTCATGACTTGCCAGAATCTCCAATGTCACCACAAAGCGAACAATTTCTTAAATTCTGGAAAGACATGTTTATGGATAATAATGTTATCAATATTGACTCATTGCCTGAACCAATGCCAGATATATATACAATGCCCGTTAGCGTTTTCTATTTACAATTTCCATTTTCATTTTACTTTATGAACCAAATTGATAATTTCAAAACTTTGTATGAAGAGGAATTGTCAATGTTTAGTAAAGATTCAGAAAACATAAATGCTGATACTGGAGAATTGCACAACTATATTTATGAGGATTATGTTGAAAATTTTACCAAAAAGATCTTTAAGTCCATAACACTTTTGGAATCGTCTCCGATGGGGGATGCTTCAGAATTATACTTCAAGGATTTTGTTAATGTAATTTGTAACACTGAAACTAGTGTCAAAAATATATCTGTATTATCATATATTTTCAAATGTAAACTTAAAGAGAACATTCGAAACCCTGTCCTTTTACATATATTTTGGTGGAAAAATTCTGTTGCTACTTTAGCGGAATTTCAACTTATTCACGCATGTCCCGTAATTCTTAATGATATTATTATGGGTAATCATGATGTTATAAATACACAAAATTTTGAAGAACATCTCGTTAATGAAGTTACGAGTTTGATGCTTAAAAAGGTTAACAAATGTCTGGAGAAGAATCAGGAGATTGTTGAAATACAACTCGAAATTAGAAATATTTTGAATCTCTGTGAAAAACTTACAAATTTTAACAAGACCGAACCTTTTCAATTGTTACAAATTTGTAATGATCTATTAACAACCGAACTAATTCCATTGAAGTTTATTAAGGAAATTAGCAAGGTTGGAGAGGGAGAGGAAATATTTTCAACAAAGTTCATCGTCAAAGTTTTTGAAGCTCTTGAAAACTTCAATCAATCCAACGCAATATTGTTTGCAAAGCAATCTTTCATCATGAGGAGTTTAGAAATTATTCCATCTGATTCAAAATCTATGTTGGAACTTTATCATATTTTATTCTTGGATGAACCCTTCCCTCTTATGGGGCAAATCATTAAGAGTGTTATTGAAGAAGAAAGCAATAAAGACGAGACTTTCAACTTCTTTTCATGTTTAGATAATCCTAGAAGGGTGTTAAATTCACAAAGATTTGTAATCATAAATAATTGTCTTGAAACTAAAGGTTGTCACTCTACAATGGCAGCATTATTCTGTGACATTATACAAAAATCATTTTTCACACAATATGATCTAATTAAATTATCGCCTTATTTCCGTTTCGCTGTTGAAGCTTTATATTTTAATGGTGTCGAAGGATTACAAAAAATAACAGCGATTGCATTCCTCAAAGAATTTGTTTGCAAATTTTGGAATTCTACAATCCAAGATGAAATGTTACAACCCGTAGAATTGGATTTCATGGAAATTGATGATTTTGATTTCAAAAATTTAATCGTCCAAATTAATGATTTTATGGGTTTAGAATATCCTTTAATTTATTCATTAAAAATTTACTTTCTTCGAGATTTACGTAATAGAGAATATTCTATGGATGATGTCAGAAAATTTTGTCAGGCTCAAAAATATATCTTACCATGGCTGAACACTTTATCTTGGGATAATAGTCAAGAAACCCGATTGCCATTTAATGTTTACCATTCCTTGAAAGTATATGATAATATGGAAAATAACCTTTCGATGCTTTGTAGCTATAATAATAAAGAACAATTTAATCAACTCTTTAATAAAATGTCAAAGAAAAAAGAAGCGGACTCTAGGATTGCATTTATGGGAGGAATCCTTAATCGACTTCATGTTATAAGGGCAACAAAAGAATGGTCTCATGTAGAAAATCAGGCTGCGGAATTCTTGAATGAAAAAATTGAGAATATAAATTCCTTATCTAATATTTACAAGAAAATTATCAAAGACGTGGTCATAAATCAACATGCTTTGTTGTATCTTGATACGAATGTTAGTAACACCGATTTATTAATTAAATCGGTCATTGGGCACGTTATAGCATTGCACTCATCTATTCAAGCGGATGCGTCACCATTAGCGTATTTATTACATAATTTGAGTTCCTGTAGTGGTTTGTATATTCTCACTTGCCCGTCGGATGTAGAATCTCTGATATTAAGTATTATACAGAAAAGCGGCAATATCACGCGGTAAGAATAAATTACATTTTTAATTTTTTTATATTTTTAAAGTCATTAAACCCATCATTAATTATTTCCTTTAATAGATATAAATGCCAATGTGGGTATCTTTACCTTATCGGTGATTGTGGACAAGCCAATGGGAGAGGTAAATGTCCCGAATGTAATAATTCTATTGGTGGTGAGGACCATGTTTCCGACGTTGGAAATGTGAAATTAGATGAAAGTCCAATTAAGAAACCCATAAGCTCAAAGGACGAAAAAGGATATATTGGGGAAGATTTAAATAGGGATATCAATCATAATCATCGAAATGTATCTCCTACATCTTATAGAATTCTTCATTTGTTTGTTCATTCGATAATAGGAGCTTGGGCACCTTCTGGTACTGCAAATACATTTTTACTAAAAATCAATAATATTGCAAACGATAGTGTGGAATATTGTATGGGACATATCAGGAATGATTGGGAAATTCTGTTAAAACTTTTGAATTGCTCTGAAGAAAATTTAGCTCTTTTATTACATGCAATTCTTGATAGAATGTTTATAACACCACCCAAGAATGCGAGTTTGAAGACACCTGAAGAGCGTGAGGAATGGGAAACGTACTTTGCGCGACATTATGTTTTGCCTTTAATTAAAAATGTCACAATTACAACTACTGAATTCCGTGTAAAACTTACGAAACCTGAAGAGAATTCGAACTTTTTAGAAAGAGAAATTAATCAAACAATACCAATGCCAGAGAAATACATGCGTGATTATTTACCAAGGCTTTGGCGATCTATAGGAACTACGAGTTTTCAAGGTTTTCGTGCTTTTTACAATTCAGATACAGAAACAAATGAATCACGTTATCCGTTTATTTCAGTATTCTTTAGGTATTCTAATAAGTTAGAAGAAGTCAAATACCTTTGGCCGATAGTGAATTTTGTTCAAATAATATCATCACGACTTGTATATCGTGTCAGTCGAGAAATAGCACAAGTAAAAACATTCAAACAATTTATAGACGAAGAGTCTAATGATGGAGAATATGAAGAGGTGTTTAAATACTTGACTTTAAATTTCAATGAATTTGCCAATGCTTGGAATGCGGTTATTGGTAGCGTTGATCAATACCAATGTCACGACCTTCCAAAACCAAAACCTAATATAAACATGAAATCACCTATTGCATTTGCTTTGGTTGAGCCAAAGGATTCGGGCGTTTATCTTTGCTCTATTCTGGAATATTTGATTGGATTACAAAATAATTTCTTGCAAGAAGTATTGACGATTCCTATAGGATCTACTAAAGCACTTCAATTCTTGGAAGAGCGTTATTCTATTCTGGGAAATACTGTTACATCTTCCTCATCAAGAACATATGATGCCAATCCTACAGAAAGACCTACTCGTTATTATCTTCAATCTTTAAGAATCGATCAAACAAAACAAAAAAATTTTATAAATTACAAATGGGATGATAATATTCTCCAAAATAGTGATCGTAACCTTGAAGTTGGACGTGGTCAAGATGTAATCTACGATTTACAAAAAATTGAAACGGAACTTGCACGTAGATTAGTTTTTGAAAAAGTTCATGTAGATACTTTGAAAGATTCACACGAATACATGGAAACTTTTTCTTATCACATGGAATTATTCCAAGGATACATGAGAATCCTTGGTGATATCAAATCTTTAATACCTCAAACGAAAATCTCATCCGATAAGATTTCCTTGATTATGGGAGCAACGAACAGGAACCGTTATAACCTTAGTTCATTATCTTATGATAATGCGTCTGAAATCCTTTCTTCTCTAGAAGTTTTACTTTGCTTCGTAAAACGCACATCGGTTGGAAATGAAGAGACCAAAATCCTGGATTATGTTAATCAGTGGATGAAATTATCTGTATTATTGGAAAGCAAATCATTCAAAATTTTGTTAAATATCGGATTATGTCTCAAACATTTAATAGCTTTATATGAATTGATTGAAGATCAAGTTGCAAATTCCGTAATAAAATATGTAGAAGATAAGTTCAAAGTTGAACTCACAGAAGAAGTGAAGGGTGAAATTGATTCAGCAGTTGAATTCGAACGATCTTCAATGGGCACACAACGTATACCGGCAGAAGTATTTGCTATTGCTTTGAAAAGGTTTATGTTAAGATTTTTGAAGGAGTTTAATAAGGATCAAGTCCCATTAAATTATTATATAACAGATGAAGGATTAAATTTGTGGCCAGCTGATATTTCAGAAGAATTATTGGAAACATTTCCTGACTCTTTATTAGTGTGTCATATTTATGAGGCTTATATTTATGTTAATTCTAAACTTGAGGTAATGATCAAAAATCTGTTATTTTATTTTTTCAAAATTATTAATTTAATTTAATATTTAACTTTACAACAGGAAATTATGAAAAGTTATAAACAAACGGGAGGAAATAATAGGATTGGAAATTTGAATCAGAGCAGATTTGACTCATCTGAAATCGATAATACCGAATCCATGTCTGCATCCCATAGTGAATTTTCATCAAGTTTTGCGGGATCATCCGTACCAATACAACAACAATTTTCATCGAATTCAAATTCTTTTGCGGGACCATCTAATTCAAGTTCTTTTGCGGAGCCATCATCGTCACAACGAAGACCTCGTAAAAGAGGTGGAAGAAAGTATGGAAGTAAATATGATGTATTGTAATGATTTTTTTTTTAATTAGGATTTAATTCCGCCCATTAAGAATATTGAATTTTTTTTTTGTTCGATTATTTTTAATTTGCATTTATTCTATTTTATTTTAAAACAATAAATATTGATACTGTTCAACTATATTTGATAAATTGCAAATCTTGGTTTATAATAATCATCCTACATTTCGTGAGAGTGCGTAGAAAACTAAAAATCCTTTTAACATTAAGGATCCTATTTTCACTGCGGCATTGGCTTTATATTTATTAATGTTTAATCTACTACATATTGTAAATGCTGATTGTAAATCTTGGTATTACCAAATGAAGTTTTGTGCCATTATGAAGCTTTTCTAATGAAACAATTAGTTATCATCTAAAATATTAGACTTGAGGACTCAAAGTGCAGCCAATATTGCAATCCTTGAGGATTTTCCTTTTATTGTCTGCCGATCCTTTAAAACCAAAACGGGCTTTTTCTAGGAATATAATTCTGCAAAGTATATAAATCATTTCTTTTATGCTATGCTATGAAACTTAAAAGATTTTTTTTTTATTTTTTCAAAAAAAAAAAATTATATTCAATGAATGAATTTACCTGATTAAGGTGATTAATGAATTATTTGTTCATCGCATAAATTAAAGAAAAGCGTAATTTTATCAATAGAAATTTAATTATATTGATCTTTCGAATTTCGAACAATCGAAGAACGAAACCATGATTTATTTTGAACCGAATCTGTATATTTTTTAATAAAAATCTTCAATTAGATAAAATCATGTAACATTTATAATTATTTCGTTGTACGTTATCAGAAAGGATTTAGAACATATTTTAATTCTTTGACATAAGTTTTTTTATATAAATAGAATGTGGGAATAAAAATTAAATTGAATGGATAGAAAATTATACAAGTTAATATAAAGAAGAACTATATCATTAAGAACGAAAAATGAATTCACTTCTGGAATTCCAGAAAATACATTAAATTTAATTCCCATGATTAGTTGATGATAATGCAAAAAAAATTGTTACATATTTTGCATATTGATTATTTTACTTATAAAGTCGGACATAATTGTAGGAGAGAAATAATAATATAAATAAACGCAAAAAAAAATTATTTTTTATTTTTTATTAAAAAAAAAAAGAAAAAAAAATCACTAAAAATAAAAAATGAACTATTATTCGTGGGACGAACGAATCGATGATTTTATGTCCGTTCTTCACAATAAAAATGTTAACAAACCAATTAAGGTATTCTCAAACTTATCTTTGTTATCAACCCTAGTCATTTTATTCATTTTAGAAAATGACGAAGGAATGATTATAAAACAAGATGATATTTTCACAACAATTAAGGGTAGAGTGAAAGATATTATTAGTCAAGAAATCATTGATACAGAAATGGATCAACAAATCAAAAATTTGCGACTTATTAAAGGGTTGCTTTTAGAATATTTAGTCATTCAAAAGGATGATCGAGACATTCTTATTTCAAACCTTGTTGAGAAATGCAATTTGTTTTTCGAAAGTCTTTTGAAAAATGAAAAAATCTTTCATCTAATTCCTTTCACTATTACTTTTGCGATCGTACATCTTACCGTCTTGAGAGAATCCTTTAAATTAAAAATGGTAATCATACATACATACATTTCCTGATTCAAAAATTTTTATTTATTTATTATTAACATTATTCATTATTTTGTTTAAAAAGTCAAACGTTGATGAGGTGAAAAGAATTATTTCTCGTTATAAAAACCATTTTTCGGATTCGTTTCATCAATTCTTTACGTGGAGGATGAATCAAATAACAACAAAAACCTCGATTTCAAATGATTTAAATTCAGCATCGTTCCTTACTATTCTTGCTAATGGTGAGGTTAGAGATAATATCAGCAACAAGCTAGTTAATTATGTTGCAAAATCTTCAAATGATCAAATCTTTTTTAAAGTCTTTGATCTCATCAAGTTAAGAATGTTTAATGAGGCCAAGGCAGAATTTATGAAAATTTTTTTACACGTCTTTTCATTAGTCAAATTCTTTCCTGAAATACCTTGGCATCTTAAGCCTCTTAATATATCAAGTTTTTGGGTTGGTCCATACGGAATTGATACGTTTCCTGATGGTTCACATAATTTGGAAGATAATTATAGATTTCTTTATAATTTATCTGAAGATGATCCTGGAATTATCACAAAAATTATATTAAGACATGGTACTGTAATTGACTTTATTCAAGCTTATTATAAAGAACTTAGAAATGATGAAAGTTCTAGAGCGGGAAAGAAAATTGGTGGAAAAGGTGGAAGTGAACATATAGTTTCAGATCTAGATAATCATTCGAAATATATCGTTGCTATCAATCTGAAGTTTGGTCGTGGACTTCTTTCTGTTATAGAATTTACTTTTAATGATGGTAAATCTACCGGACCAATCGGAATACCCGATGTTCCAATAACTGGAACTGTACAAATTGGCCCATTTGGAAATCATAATGAATTTAGATTATCAGGAATTATTGGAGGTGGAGGAAGGTTTCACGCTAATGATAATCGTGAAGAATATGTCGCTCATATAGCATTTCAATTTCAATATATTGAGTCTCTTTGATTTTTATCGTAAAAATCGTGTATAAACTGAAGAATCCTCAGGACTTAATTCTTACCATAAAAAAAATCCCTCTTATTTGATTTCAAATTGGATTAAATTATGTAGAATTTCTTCTATATCAAATTTTAATAGTTAATAAATTTGCTTCCTTGAAAGAATAAAAACCAATTATCAATTTTTTTTGACGTGATATATATATGATGATCCTTCAATAGTACTGCGCCATAATTGTTCGCCGAATAAACTTGAAAATTACTTATTAAGGTTTTTTCCCATACTATACGAAGTTTGGAATCAAAATCTTAGTTTAATTAAAAAAAAAAGGTTTAAACCGTGTAATATTTACATCATCTTGATGATCATATCTCAATAATCTCCAAGTATTTTATTTTATATTAGCAGTTAGGTTGCTTTCGATTGTTAATTCCTTAAAAAGTAATCTACATTACATAATTTTTCCATTTTTAGCAACTTGTAAATTTTAGTGGAAGCAAGAAATTTTGGGGGCGTTAATGAGTGTTTTTAGCTATGATAAATTTATTAAAATTTAGTACCTAATAAATAAATAAAATGGAACTATTCGAGAGAAATCACACAAATCTCCGTTCGCCATTATGTATTGTCTTCCGCGCCAATTCCAAAATGTTTATTTAACAACACACTCGAAGACTTCATATTTTTTTGTCACCATTTTAACGTGAGAAGAACAAATTTATTTGGAATCAGTTATGAATTTATTAGTTTCTTGTCATAAAACGAAGCAGAATAAATTTTCACTTTGATCCACCTTGAAAATTGTATCAATTACGCGGGTCATAATATTTCCCTTTATTTCTCGAAGTTCTCGAAGACGGATAAATATTATTGTTTCTAAGATAGTCATAGCAAATTTTAAATTTACTTAATCAATAAATAAAAAAAAAGTCAAATTATAGAGGAGTATAATATTATAGTGATAAAAATCAGCAAAGTTTAGCAGAAATAAAATAAAAAGAATGCTTATTTTTGATTGACACGATTATCAGCGAACCTATCACGTGCATGCATGAATAACGATGACGTCACTTGTTTTTCATAGTCCCATAATTCAGTAATTGAGACAAACTGAATATAAAGTCTTGTTCCGATTTTGCTTATTTCTCCTCAATATGCTCATCGAGCATTAGCAGGAGGAAGAGTGAGGACGTAGTCTTGATATATCAATTCACTGAGCCTCTCCGAGTCTGAAACTATATAAAGAGTTAAACCCTTCTCTTTTTTTGTACAGTCCTAAAAAGGATAGAGGTGTTCACCTTTCTTCGAGTGTATATACTAGGAAGTCGGGCTGGGGCGCCTCGCCCATTTTTTTTTATCCAGTCAATTATGGTACAGAATGTCTAGAATTTCTGGTCGTTCTGGTTGGTTCGATTCCAACGTTGATTCTTACATTTGGTCTTTTTTAACTGAATCCCAGATCTTTTGGTGAATCATTCTTTACCTGCGCTTGACACGACTTGAGAAAGGATCAGCGACTTATTCTTTATTTTTAATAAAGATTCCATTAACACTTTATCATAGAAAAAGCCTTATTACATTTCTTTAGATTTTCCTTGTGATTGAACATTGATATTTCATATCGTATAATAAAAACATCTTGATAATGAGAACAATTTCATGGACATGCAGAGCCGAAACATAATTCTCGTGTATTAATTTCATCGTATATCGAATTTATCCGGTCCAACTTATTTTAGTATTCGCCGTTTCGTTAAATTTATTAGGATGCGTGGAAGTTATCTCAAAACTTTCTTTATACATTGCCATTTCAAGGTCGTACTGTATAAATTTATTTCGTTTCAGTACATATTAATTTAAAACATACCTTTTTTATTTATATATAGATGTCCTTTTTGTTTCATTTGATATGGTACAGTACGTGCTAACATTCAAACCAAACGAACAATCCTAATAGTCCTATTGCGTTGATATTTATAATATTAGGTAAAGATTCGTAATTATCGCATACCGTCTCAACCATCATCACTCTTAACAAATCATTTTTTACCAAATAGATGTATGTAATTCTAGGCGGATTCGCATGCACAATATTAGGAAACCCCACGAAATATTATACTTTACAGAAAATTTGTATGGTTCTTTTATTAGACAAGTTTTTATTATTAAATAATATCATTATCGGTTGGGTCGTTGACAAGTAAAAGTTTAGTCCTCGAATAAATATTATCTTTACTACAAATATTACAGAGAGAGAGCAATTTATTATGTATATAAATGTCTTTATCAATAAACTTTATAAAATACAAATCTGATTTTATAGTAACCATTATGATTAGGAAAATATAAAAGATGAATTTTAAAAATACATATCATACAAAAATAAAATAAAATAAATCAAATAAATAATCATCTAATATTTAATGTCAAAGTTTTTTGAACCAGCAGAATTAATTGGCCTCCTTGGACCCATAGGTCTTGAACCCGTTATACTATGGCTACTATTATTATTAAGGTTATTATAAATATTGGCTGGTTTCGGTGGTGGTAGTGGTGATGTTATTGTGGTTGGTATTGGAGGAGCAAATCCACCCGGGAAAACTCTCTGAGACGGGAGTTGATTTTGTACGGTTGTCGGTTGTTGAATCTTTGAAGGATTATTGTCATTATTATTGTCGCGTTTCCATTCAATCCATTTCTTTCTTGTAACCTGATTTCTTTCAAATACATCAGTTGAGTCACCCCCATGACCTTTATCTTCACCAGAAATTTTACGAGTTTCACCCCACGAAAAATCATCGAAATGCCAGAACGCGTAGGCAGGTAAGATGAAATTCCAAATAGGCATGGCCGAAATAAAAACAAACATCCACATAACATAAACAACTTTGTGTGTGGTAAATATGACCAAAAACGCTTGTAAAAGAAACATGGCGGCAATAAAAATCAAGGGTAATGTAATATCAACACCAAAGGCACCGGAAATGATCAAATATATCAAAAATATTAGTGAAGAAGGTAATATAACCGTTCCAACTAATTCCAAAAATATAACAAATTGCATGGAACAACAGAAAATTCCACAAAGTTGTGGTACGAGAATTAATTCCATCAAATTATGTATCGTAGAGTTGATCCACCTTCTTCTTTGTGACAATAATACTTTAAACTCATCCGGTACTACAGTTTTACATATCGCCTTTGGTACATAAATCATTTTACGTTTCGGGAATGTTCTCAACATTAAAGTGGTAAGGTACCTATCTTCTCCAAGGAGCAACAAATTTTTTTGATGCAACGTTTCCACGGTATTTGAAGAATATAATTCTACGATATCAGGATTTGCGAGTATGGGAACGGAATATCCATCATATTTTGGTGCTTTGATCCGATACATGCAAAAACACCCTGGTAAACAGGTTACTCCACCAAACATTGATTCAAAAGATTTTCCAAGATGATGCGATATATAATATTCAAATACTTGTATCATTGTAACCCAACTCGTTCTCTTATTTGCTATTTTCGTTTCCCCACAAAGTCCCATAACATTTGGATCCCGTTCCATTGCTGCAACCATTCTACTAACGCTATCCTTCATTACTAGCGTATCTGCATCAACCATTAGTATCATCTCATATTTATCAGGTGTTACTCCCGTTAACGTTCGTACCTTTTCAAATAATTCGAATTCCAATGGTGTCATACGTTCGTTAAAACATATATTGCTAAGCCATTTCATTAATATAAGCTGTGAATCTCGTTTACCACGATTACCAGCTTTAAGCCCTTTTCGTTCTTCTGGTGTGCCAACTTTATTAATCAAACACATTGGAACACGATGTCCATTACAACTATAATATCCGATAGTGACTTCTGCCATGTTGTGTTGCTTTTTACCTTCTCCTATGGCTAAGTATGATTGTGGTATCGGTGACTCGAAATTAGATAAATTGTATGGTTCAATTAAATCCTTGCATATCTCCGGAGTTGATTTATCATTATCTGATCCGGTTATGTCACCATCAGCGATTACGATTAATAATTTATGCTTGTCAGAGTAATCCGTACTGGCCAATGAATCAAGCGTTGTGCGCATTGAAAGTTCACCTTCCGAATAACACGTGACTAATAATAAAATGTGTGAAGTCGTATCATCGGTCTTTGGTTTCTTTGATATTTTACCAAGCTGCCATGATAAAAACCAATCAAATGCTATAGCGGAAATAAACTTGATCAAAGAAATTCCTGTGAATACGACTAACATTAAAAGGATAATCAATCTATTTGCGAAACATCCGATGGTTGTTCCTTCAACGATTCCTACTTCAAAATTTGGCAAACATTTTGATATGTTATTTCCTCTAATCGTGCGACGAATATCTTTTGTTGCATCTTTTCCGAGGTGACCTCGAAGCCATTCTGTAACGCTATCATCTCCAAGCCACTTATCATCATTTGAAGGATCAAGATAGTTTCCTAAATCATATACCTTATTATTATAAACAACCAAGGTGCTGTTATCTTTAGTTATATTTTGCCATGAATAAGAAACGCTTATTTTCATATCGAGGTACTTTAATGTTTCATAGACATGGTTGGAAATATGACAATGTAATAATGGATCTTTCGTTTCAATCGCTTTATTACATATGGGTCCACCATTTTTAGGAGCAAAAGGACATCCTAAATCTTCATTATTTTGAGGAAAATATTCCGAGATATCTTGTCCAAACGTTGGAAATATTAAAGGTTCTAAATCTTTATCATCGATAGGAGGCGTTAACGGACGATGATTACCAAAAAGTATATATTGTCCAGTATCATAGAGTTTGCCATAAATAATATGCGCTTTTTGACCCTGTTGGTTCGTTCCATATGTTTCAAATACATCTTCTTTATAAAATGTTTCTTTATGTTTTCCACAAGCGATGGTTGCCAAGCCGAATGCCAAAAATCCCATGAATGATGATATTAATAAGATAATAACCACCAAAGCGACTTTTTCGCGCCAAGCTTGACGTACATTAGGATCTTTCATCTTACCAATGGTGGAAAGGCAAGGATTACAAAAACATGCCGTGACTGCCAACGAAAATAATACCCAAGGAGTTTT
Source organism: Funneliformis geosporum (assembly GCA_946474995.1). Classification (NCBI taxonomy): domain Eukaryota; kingdom Fungi; phylum Glomeromycota; class Glomeromycetes; order Glomerales; family Glomeraceae; genus Funneliformis; species Funneliformis geosporum. The sequence continues at coordinate 6,227 of CAMKVN010000378.1, read as the reverse complement.
ACTTTCTCTTGGTGCCATTTCATTTTTTAAATGCGGTGTTGTCTTTACATATTTCCCATTATTTGTATTATTGTTTCCCGTAATATTATTACGATATTGAGAATTAAGAAGTTCTGTATAATTAAGATGTTCTGAATTCTTACGTTGAATTCTAATACGTTTTGAATCTTTACGATATGATGGAATCAAATATCCTTTTGTATTATTGATTGGAATCTCTGGATAAAAGTTTTGAACCATATTATTTTGTTCAATCAGATGTTGCGGCGTCATTGTAGGAACCCTTCCTGATCCTTGAAAAGATATTCCATTCGAACGATGAGGCTGTGGATGTGGGTGAGGGTGAGGAGGTGTATGTGAAGGCGGAATTGGTTGTTTAATATTAACATTATTATTACTATTATAATTGTTATTATTATGATTATTATTATTATTATGATTTATAATATTATGATTAAGATTCTTGTCATTTTTATTCCCGCTAGGAACATAATTCTCGATCATGTTTGCCAAGTCAAAATGTCCAGCATCACGAGCAAGTATAGACGCTGTTTTCCCATTGTCCGCTGTAACCGATCTGTCTGCGTCATGCTCCAACAACAACCGACACATTTCTACTCGGTTAGAAAAAGCAGCGAGCATTAACGCGGTCCATCCATACTTTTAGATTATTTTTTTTTAAAAAAAGAAAGAAAAAAAATTAATAAAGATCACAAAATAAAGACATAAATAAATTGAGTTTGTACCTTATCTGAATTGTACACACTTGCACCTCGAGCTAGTAACACTTTAGCGGTTTCAACGTGACCTTCATAAGAAGCCAATAATAAGGCGGTTTTAGAAGAACTATCTTGAAAATTCACATTGGCATAACCGTGATCGATAAGTTCACGGCAAACATCAGCATGACCATTATAAGCTGCGATGATAAGCGGGGTTATATTTTCTCTATTACTACTTTCAATGTTAGCATTAGCATTCATCAAGATATTAACAACTTCAACATTTCCCAACGAAGCGGCTTGATACAATGCCGATTCACCATCATTATTTTGTAAATCAATGTTTACGCTTGGTAATCCAACCAAGTATTTTACAACGTCAGGGCAGTTTTCACAAGCTGCTACCATTAACGGGGTCTTCCCATCTTTATTTCTTAGATTATTTGGGTTAAACTGCGTTTGATTTAATATCGATCTAACTAATCCTACATTGTTTTGTAATATTGCGTTAAATATTGCCGTTGAAGGATTTAATGGTGCATTTGACTGTGGAGGTGGTGTACGTGTTGGCGCTGGTGGTATTGTTGAAGGTGGTGATGAATATGGAGGTTTATAAAAATCATCCATAGTTTTCCTAATTGATTACCACAAAGTCTTTTTTTTTTAAAAAAAAAAAAAATAATTTCAATCAGATTTAAATTTTTTCTTGTTGATAAATAAAATTGTTCTCGGTTCAATGATAGATACTCGTATTAACAAATATAAAATTACAAGCTCATTATAACATCAAATTCGTTAATTTTCGTAATCCTGTTTGACAAGAAAGGATTAAAAAAAAGTAAGGTTACGATAAAAAAAAAATGAAGGTGAAAGTTGAAGGAAAGAGAAGGGGCTAGCGACTTTTAAAAAAATCCATAAATTTCCCCGACTGTTACACATCCTTTAAAAAAAATTGCAAATGATTGTCAATTTCTTAAAAAGGACATAATTTAATTTATTTATAATTCAAATAACTAGTGACGTATTTAGGAATATCTTTTTAAGGGATTTAAGGGGAAAATTTTGTGGAAATCGAAGCTAATGTTGATCATGAACGAAAAAAAGAATACTCGGTAAAGATATTCCGATTTAACATACGTAATTGTGCGTCTGAAATTATTCAATGAAGTTCGTATTTTGAATAAAAGCTTGTGAATTCAAAAAAAAAAAAAAAAAAAATTCCATTCTTCGAAATATTCTGAAATTAACAGCAATTTGAGAAATAGCATTTATTTTATTGAGAATTAATTACGCAATACTAATCTTCGAATAGCGTAATTTGAAAATAATACGTAATACATAAGCAGGAGATAATATGACTTAAATTTTGAAACAAAATATTTAGATGATCACCACATCAACTTGAATAATTTCAAAAGATTTCGATGACAATAAACCGAATTCATTTTCAGTTCTACAACAGATTTCGGTTTGTTTGGCAATAACCTTTTTAACGCCAGACTTTGTGATAATAAGATCTTGTAATTTATCCAAGGTATCATTTTGTAACAAAAATTTGATATCAGGCAAATCATCATAATCTTCCTCATCGTCAGCTTTCTCAACAGAATTAAAGGAGCGAGTTAATTGGGATTGTGAGGAGTGTGGAAGATGAATCCATTCATGTGGATCCGTTAGATCCGTTGTAAGATTTTCAGGTGTGATTATACTTGGCGTCAAATAAAATGTTACTTGTCGATGTCCACGTTTAGCATGACGTTTCAAGTACGGAAGAATGACATCTTGAATCAACGTTTCCAATCTATAACCAAGAAAAAATAAAAATAAAAACATTTTTTAAAAATATTTTACACATAAAGAACAAAAAATTTCTATATGATTACCTCCTTATACCGGTATTGATAACCGTTTCTTTTAAAGAAGTTTGATAAATCTTTTTTTCATCTCTATAAGGAGCAGTAAATCCACCAATAGCGGATTCATAACTAGGTAAAATATCATCTTTGTTCATAATATCTGGTTCGATAATTTTATCATAAGGTATATTAAACTCTTTTAACTGTAGTTCAACAACTTCTTTGGCAACATATTTTGGTACTAATAATTTGTTAGAACGAAGGTAATCGAGGATCACCCCAAATGCCAAAGGATTATGATCAATAAAGATTTCAGAAGAAGCCTTATTAGTAAGGGCAGATAGTTTACAATTGGGATATTTTTGTAATAAACTGGTTGATATTTCAAATTTTGTCCCTCCTACGTTGAAAATTACGTTATTTAGAGACATTTTATTTTGACGCAATATTGAAAAGTTTAGGTGTGAAAAAAAAGTGTGACGATAATTTCGCAGTATTTATGATGATTGTGTAACTGCGGAAAGTTATTATCTAACTATTTTTGTAAAGAAATGCGGAAAAAAAAAAATCATTTCTTTAATATTATTTAAATTGGTCTGATAAAGAAAATAAAAAAAAACATATTATAAATCATAAATCCATGAGAACTTTCTATAAATTACCTTTATCTCTACAATTGCGAACCTTTTATTCCGATTTTTTCAAGTCATGAAATATCATTCGAATTTCTTTTTATAACATTAGAGGATCCCTACTTGATGGAGTCGTTTTTTTTTTCAGTCACATGCGCAATATCTGTCACGTTAGTTACTACCTTCATCAACAAAAAGATAAAACCCAAATTCGATAAAACAACGGGACAAATATCAAAAAATTTTACATAAATTCATCGAGTTTTTTCGCTGACTTTTGATTTTTACTTCATCCATCTTTACCAAAATACATAAATCTTTTTTAAATCAAACTCAATTCTTTTATTTTTTTTTTAAAAAAAAAAATTTCAATCCCCTACACAATAATTCGTAATCATGTATAGAATTAGGTAAGGTGATATTTCTTTTCGTTTTTTTTTTTACCTAAAAATCATAACCAATTAAAATGGCATTATGACTTTTGATAGTAATCCCAATCAATACATGGCAAAGACTGGTGCCTTTATTGAAGATGTCAAATTAGTTAAAAAGGCATTCGTGTTACCAGGTATTTACTTGACATGTTTTCGCGTCTAATTCCTTTAACAATTCGCTTTCATTATTTAATTATTTTTTATGATTTCCAGGTCAAAGGTATCTATTCTTCGATATAACACCGGCCAATTATACGCTTCAATTACAGGCAATGACTGCAGAAAAACTGGAATTTAATCTACCAGCAGTATTCACCATTGGACCAAAAGATGAAAAATCTTCGTTAGAACGATACGCAAAGTTATTAGCAGCTAATGATAAAAATAGTGATCACGTGAAAGAATTGGTCAGAGGTATCATTGAAGGGGAGACGAGAGTCATTGCCGCCGCCATGACTATGGAAGAAATTTTTCAAGAAAGAAGAGGATTTAAAGATCAAGTTATTAAAAATGTTCAGGCTGAATTGGATCAATTCGGTTTATTCATTTATAATGCTAACGTTAAACAACTTCAAGATACTCAGGGTTCTGAATACTTTGCTTACATGGTATGGTTATTTTTTTTTCGTGACGGGATTCGAAATCACGTGATTAACGATCAAATTTTCGTTCTGATTCTTTTGAATGTAGCGTATGAAAACACATGAAGGTGCCGTGAATAAAGCAAAAGTTGATGTAGCAGAGGCCAAATATAAGGGAGATGTTGGAGCTAAAGAACGTGAAGGTCTTACCCGTCAAGAAACGTCAAAGATTGAATCCGATACTGTTATCGTTGAAAATGAACGCAAAGTGCAAATGGCAGAAGCGGAGATGAACTTGGCGACAAAAAAATCCGAATTCGAAAAGAAAACTAAGGTTGCAAGTATTGAAGCATCTCAATCTGCAAAGATGCGCGAATTTGAATTACAAAAAGAAGTTGAAGAACGTAGATTATTATCAGAAACAGAGAGATTACGAGTACAACATGTTTCAAAAGCTACAGCAGAATTTGAAGCTGCAAAAGCTATTGCGAATGCGAAATTATATACCTCTCAAAAAGCAGCAGAAGCTGAACTTTATTTAAAGCAAAAAGAAGCTGAGGGTGTTTTGGCCGTTTATAACGCCCAAGCTGAAGGTGTTAAGAATTTGATGCAAGCTTTTGGTGGTGATAGAAGCGCTGCTTTACAATATATTATGGTTGAACGTAATGTTTTCCAACAATTGGCAAAAGAAAATGCTAGTGCTATTAAAGGTCTTAATCCAAAGATTAGTATTTGGAATACTGGCGGAGAATCAACTTCTTCTTCAAACCCCGTAGCAAACATCTTTCAATCATTACCCCCACTTTTAAGTACAATTCAAGAGCAAACGGGAATCACCCCACCTTCTTGGGTGGCTAATATGCCCATTACTAGTGATAAATAAATGTGCTTAACTATGATTGAATACCATGTTTATATTTGTATCTACTATATATTTCTAATTGTTTATTATACATTAGAATTTCTTTTTTATCTTTTAAATAAATTAATTTTCTCGAAATCATTGTAGATAAATCTGTTTCTAGTATACAAATATAACTCTTTAATTATAAATAAATTTCTATTTCATATAATTTTCGACACTATCTTGGGATAACAAGCATGCCCTTTAGGGCGAATGCGCAGTTTTACCCATATGAAAATATTTTTATTGAAATGAATCCAAATATTGTATTATAATTATAAAATATATAATACATTAACAGAACTTATATTTTTTTGTTACATATTAATTTTTATATGTTTTAGATACATATTTATTATCAAAAAAAAAGAAGGATTTGTAAGCTACATCAGATAGCACATCTTAGCCTAGGGATCGAAATCGAAAATTCAAAAGTCGGAAATCGATTTTGTTAACGACTTTAAATCGATTTTCATTTAAAAAAATCGATTACATAAAATCGATAGATAAAATAAAATTTATCTTTTTAACCAATAATCAATACAACACGCAAGCTTTGGCAATAAACTGCTTCTTTCATTGTTCTTAAATAATTTTTTTTATAGTAGCAACTGAATATCAGTGTAGAATACTTTAACTGCACCTAACTTAATACGAACAAATTCTACTATTACGATGAAGAATTTCAAATGTCCTTATTTTTAAATATTATTTTTTTTTTAAGATAATTCTTTTTTTTTTATTTTATTTTTTTTATTATTATTTTTATCTTCAGAATTTTCAAAAACAAAATAAAATCAGAATTTACTGAAAGCAGAAGAATAATTTAAAAAATTTTTAATAAAATAAGCTAATTTTTTTTGCAATGATAAATATTGACATTTCTGTTTCAAATAAATATTTAAAATTAAAATTATTATTAATTTGAAACAATCGGTAAATTTATTTTCAAATAGAAAAAAACCAATCAGTAAATTCTAATTGAATAATTAGATAATAAGGGGGTGAGTGCTGGGAAAAAGGACCAAATCGACAAAAAATTTTTTTTTTTGAAATAACAAATGATCTGAATCAGATGACCAAATCTACATCTATTTT
>CAMKVN010000377.1:0-30609 GCA_946474995.1 Funneliformis geosporum | reverse complement strand
GATACCGCTGCGCCTTCTTAATCATAAGATAATGCTATTTAAAAATTTGTATTCGGGTGATGCAATACTTTTGAGCGTCACTGTATATTGAATAATAAATATTAAATGTAAATAAAAAATTATATTAACTTTTATATAAATAATAATAAGTAATATATTTTAAAATTATAAATTTAAAATAATAAACCAAAAATTTGGTTTATAGACTTTATTCAAATTTAATCATAACTTTTAATTAATAATTTTATAGAAAGTATCATAAATTTATAATAAATTTATTTTTTTTAAAATTAATATAATATTTAATTATAATATTAAATAGTTTTATAATTTTTTTATAAATAAAGTATATTTAAATATTTAAGTATATTAAATTCATAAATATATCTAATTTTAAAAATATATTAGTTAAAAAAATATTAAATTTAATTCTAAAAAATCTTTTTAAAATAAAATAAAATTTATTAAGTAAAAATGACTATAGTAACTCTTAATTAGGTTTAAATACTATAGTATAAAAAAAGAACTTTGTAATTACTAAAAAAATATAACAGTATAATATTCAATATCTATTTTCAACCAAAAAAGATATTATAACGATCACAAAAAAAAAATAAGATTTCAAAAAAAAATGAAAATTGATAGGTTTGTAATATGTTACATTTGACAATCTTTGATTTATTACGCTCGTTCGAATATTTGGTTGAATGCATTCTTGCAACTTTTTTGAAACAAATGACGGTACCAATCATGGTTTTAAAAAAAAACGATTTTTTTTTTTTTTGACTTTTAAATGGCCAATTTAATTCGGAATATGAGTTGATTCATTGCCTTTATTAGGGACATATAATTAATAAAAATTTCTTCTAACATTACACCATATTAATTAAACCTGAATATAATGATTTTGTGTTTCAATAAATTTTTTTTTAAAGTATATAAAGTATAATGAGCACCTAAATATTCAATTAACATGTATTTAAAAAATTAATTTTTATTAGTGCAGTTTTATTTCATATAAAAAATACGATGGAAAAAGTATTTCACGTTCCAGCATTCTTTATCGTATTACGGGAAACATTCGAATGCACGATTACTTTATTAATATTAATTGGCTGCCTTGATACATTTACGGAAGGTGAACAATTGATAAAATCTTTAAAAAAACGAATTTGGATAGGAACAATTTTAGGATTATTTTTTTCGATAAATGTCTGTATAATGCTTATGGGATTATTTAAGGAATTCACAATAAATTTTCTGGAAAAAGATCCTATATTGGGTAATTATCAAATGAGCATGATAGATAATTTCATTTGTTTTATTAAAGGGTTCAACTTTTTTAATTACAGGAGCAATATTTTTGTTACTTGCTTCAACTTTAATCACTTACATGGCATGGAGTATGATAAGAATCAACCTATGGAAAGAAAAATTGAATGAACGAATGAAATATGCGACACGAATGAATATTGAAAGAAGTGAGGCGCAAAAGAATTTCTTTACATTTTATTTGATCTCATTTACTGTGATTTGCCGTGAAGCTTTTGAATCTTACATATTTATCGCCGGGGTAATTAAATATACTGATTGATATATACTTTACATTAAAATTTTAACTTTTTATACTCAAAATATTTTTAATACAGGTTGGGTTCAATAATTTTTCATCATTAATTATTCCAATACTTTTGGGATTATCTTTAGGCGTGCTTTTGGGTTATTTACTTTATAAGGGTTCTCATCACGTTTTCTTACGAAATTTTTTCATTTTTAATATAATCACGTTATCATTTATTGGAGCTTCCTATTTTTCCGAGGCATGTTCATATATTCAAGAAGCTGTAGGTATTAAAAGAGTTATTTTATGGAAATTAAATTGTTGCGACCCCAAAGATAATGAAGGATGGGCATTATTAAATTCATTATTTGGTTGGACAAGTGAAGGTACAAAAGCAACAACCTTTGGATATTTTTTTTATTTGATCTTTGAAATTGCTGGAATTTTTATACTTTACGGTAGAGAAAAATTGAGAAAACAAGGTAATGCCTTATCACAAAGTTAGAACAAAAGAAAACAATATGAAACGTTGAAATTATTGATATGTTTAATGTTTAAAAATAAATCTTTTTTTTTTTCAAAATAAAATGCTACACGCCATGCAATATAATAATATTATCTTGTATTTTCTTTATGAAATCTCTCAAATTTCTCATGTTATAATGTTAAAAACGAGAAAATTAAAAACGAAATATAAAATCTTTTCTAAAATTGTTTTCTAATTCTTTGACGGATATTTTGGACATATCAAATGATCAAAATTGATATCATAGGAAATACCATTTGGCGTTATATTTAGGAAAAAAAAAAGAGTTACGAATTACGAATTACGAGTTTAGGTTTAAATTTATATTTTTATTTTGAATTTTCAAAATCATATCGATACATATTTATTTATAAGTTTAATCTACAATTAATTAATTCATTTGCATGATTTTCTCGAGGGTGACACCAGATCTAGGAACAAATCTTAATTTATAAGGTTCTTTACCCTCTTGATCACTTTCAACATATTTTAAATTTAATTTAATCGGATTCCCAGTTTGATCAATATCATTTTCAATATCAAATAAAGTTAATACATAACTAATTGTAGTAAGTAAGTTTCTTTCAGCAAGATGTTGTCCTACACAAGCTCTTCTTCCTTTACCAAAAGCCCAAGGATCTCTTAACTCATCATACTTCCTAAGTTGTCCATTTTCATCAAGATAATGTTCAGGATAAAATTCATTTGGACGTTCGAAAAGTTTCTCACTTGTATGAGCGGATTTATAACTTACAAGTATGGTAGATTTTGCTGGAATATGATAACCTCGATATATATCATCTTTTGTAGTTGAATGTTGCAATAAAAAATTCCTATCTGGCCTGTAACATTTCGCGTTTTAGTATTTTTATTTTAAATAAAAATAAAATATTTAAACACATTCTTACCTGTATCTAAAGCATTCCTTAACGGTAGCATGGAGATAAGGTAATTTTGGGTCATCTTGAGGTGATGGAAAACGATTTCCTTGAAGACATTCATCCAATTCTTTCTGAATTTTACGTTGTACTTCCGGATGGTTTACAAGAATAGCCTTTTATCATTATAAAATTATTTTGTTTTTAAATGAAATATATAAAAAAAAAAATACTTTATTTTATACGAGTAAAACACGTACCCAGACCAGCGTATAGCAGAAACCGTAGTGCCAGTACCCGAGATTAAAAAAGAATTATTTAGATTCATAAAATCCACCTCGTCAAAAGTAAATGAATTATCTTCATCGAGTTCCAAAGAATCTTCATAAGGTTTTGTGACAATAGTAGAAGAAATATCCATATTTTTCAATACAAGAGCAGCAAAACTATTTTCTTCACCATCATTTTCTTGCAATCTTTGACGTAAATCTTTTAATAATTCTGTAGATATTTCCCTAACTAATGCCTTTGCTTTGTAAGCGAAAGAATATAATCTATTTGCCAGAAACGGAAAATATTTTAACCATGGAAACATCTCAATATAATAATTTCTTGGATTTAGAATTTCACCAAATTCAAAAATCATTTGCTCTATTTTTTGGGATAAATTTTCGGATTTTTGTCCATATGATATGGTGGCAAGTAAATCGATTAAACTTAACCTCATATCCTTGGTAGGATCAAAACCTTGTGAAGAATGATTATAAAATTTTATCGCGAGATTTTTTATTTCCTTTGAATAATGTTACGATAATTGTTATCAACCATTTTTTGTGTAAGTGCTTGATGTGCTAATGCACGCATAGCTCTCCAATATTTTCCGTACTACGAATTTAAAGGAAAAAAAAAAAAATTTTTTTTTACTTATTAATTGTTACTTTTTTTTTATTTATCAACTAACATACCGGAGAGAATCCTATGTTTTTTCCTCCTTCATAGTAAATTCTTGTAGAAGCCTCATTAAACTTTTATTTTTTTTAAAAATAAAAATAAAAATAAAAAAAATAAAAGGTCAGAATTATCAGATTGATTGCTGCTCAAATAAATTGATGATTTTTATGACTTACAGGTCTTGAAGAATAAATAGAGCCTCGTTTAATCAATAAATCTCTAATGATCTCGTAATCGTTTATAACGACCCAGGGATTTGCTCCAAATCGAACTTGAAATATTGGACCATATTTTTTAGTAAACTCGTCAACAAAACCTTGATACGATAAACCTTTCAATTGGTGTAAATTTCCAATAATTGGAAGTGGTTTTGGTCCCGGGAGAGGAATACTTCCATTTGGAAGATTTGATTTTTTACGTTGAGTTTCAAAAAGAATATAAATTATCGTAGCAAATAATAATGTAAACAACAATGTAATCGATTCCATTCTTTTGAAAAAAAAAAAAAAAAAAAAAAAAAAAGAGAAATTTTTGCTTGAAATGAAAAGATTTGATTGTTACATGTCGATCAAAACAAATCGATGATCATTTCTTTTTCGTTATTTTGCACAAAATCAAAATTTATTTTATTGTCAGTAACACGTGATAAATTATCCGTAGCTATTTTTCAAAATTTAATTATATTAAAAAAAAATACATAAAATAATAACGGTAACTGATAATTTATTTTTTATTTCCAATTATTATTTGAAATTGTCAAGTTACATTAATTTGTCTCATCGGGTTAAATTAAAAAAAAAAGAATTTGGATTTAATTATTAAATTATGATACAATGAATGACATCATTAACCTAATCTTGTAAAAATATACTTTTGTCACTAACGCTAGTATTTGTTGTCATTCTTACTGGTTTCTTACGTAACCAAGAATTTCTCGCATCAGGTGAAGTTTTTTCATCATCAACCATATTTTCACTTTCTTCTTCTAAGTAAGTGATTTGATATCTTTGATCCATCGTTGAAGATATGGTTGCATTTCCATCCAATGATATTGAGTTGTTACGTATTATATTTTTACTGTTATTGGTAGTCATAGATGGATTACTTTTGAATGAGGCGTGTGAACTATAGAATGCGGTTGAACTTGTGGCTTTACTTTGTTGAGCAGACTTTGATTGAACATTAATAAATACAGAACTGCGTAAACTCACGGTTTCAATATTTGGTTGAATTACCGGAGAAGGTTTTTGCTCAATAGGTGGTAATAACAAATTAATATTATTCGTTGGAGCGATATTACTATTATGTTGCGATGTTTTTTTATTCGCTAATGTATCATAAAGGAATCCTATTTGACCTATAAAAGTGAAAACTGGTGCTGTGAAATTCCAAGAAAGAAAATAAACAATTCTTCTTAATTTGCTACTAAAATCCGTTTTATCCATTAATCGTTGTTTGAAATTGAAACCAACAAGAATTCCTTCTATACTAGTGATAAAAAACAATGAAAATACGGCAAATACTATCCAGGATAAATTGTAAGCTGCGCTATTTAATTTTCTTATCTTCTCATCAGTGTCAGAACCTATACTTTGCCTTTTATTTAATATGCTAATGTATTCCTTTAACATACAAATTAGTTTATAATAAACGTATAATAATGTGATGTCATATTGAATTGTCCATAAACTCCACACGAATGTGTGAGCCACAAATACTTTATTGGCTAACACTTGTTCATTCTTATCCGCAAAATATCCTGTGATGGCTGAAAGGGGCATCGTCGTCAATAAAGGTCCCAGCATTAAATACATGGCAAGTCCATCAATAAAAACTTTACTTGGATTCCATTGAAGCCTTAAATAATACGTTGTTGGTTTAATTATTGGAGTGGAATATATGATACTTATAGGATATAATGCCGCACATGCAACCCCGAGTAATTTTGGCACGTATACGACTATTTCTGCCGTCATTATATTCGGAAATGAATTCGTAAGTAAACATGTTGACACTATCATTTGACTAAAATTAAACACCCCTACGGCGATGTGAAATGAGTCTTGTGGGCGTGGACGAATCATTCCTAATATTAGAAAAAGATTACAACTTTTAATTTGTTACATGGAGCTTTTTTTTTTAATAAAAAAAATAAATCAAAACATTCACCTCTTTCTCTTGTTGCGGGGAAAAAAACTGATTGTCCTTTTACTTTAACTCGATAATAAAGAAATGATATCGATATTACCACAATCATAAATGTAAAGGGAATTAACACTTGAATTGCGGTTTGATAATTCTTTTCATCCCGACATCCAAGTAAATTGATTCTAAAATCACACAAACAAAATGATTGGGTGCAATTATTTGCAAACTCGTTTTTGCTCAAGTTTACCATTTTTCATAAAGAAGGTGGTAGAAGGAAAATAAATAAATAAATAAATATAATTATAATCTAATATAATACATACATACAAATTATAAATATATTTATTTATTTATTTATTTACACTTGTTTTGTTCGAATATACAAAGAGAAGATTAAATATTAATTGATTAAAAAACGATAAATTCGTTTTAATTTTTTTCCATTACAGTTATTTAAAAATACAAAATCCGCCTTTTATAAATTTAACGATCGATCTATCGGGATTTAATTCTTGTTTTGTTCAAGATTTTCATTATTTCGTTTATTATACAAATCTGAAACACGTGATCATCATCAAAAATGCTTATTTTAAAATATATTAAAACGAAATTAAAAATGATAAAAAATTCTCCGATCATTTAGCATGGCATGCATGGCATGGTAACATCAATTTAATTAATTAGTTTTAAATCTATCGAGTACCTTTTTAACCACAAATTATCTTTAAAAAAAAACAAATATATATTTTGAAAGTGTCTCGTTCCAGGTTTATAAAAACAAAATATACACCTTAAAAAAATAATCTCTATTTATTAGAAATAAACATATATATAAATCAAAACATTTTAACAATTGCAGATAACCAATCATATCATCATTTTCCTTAAAAAATACAGGGGTTATCTCACGTTGTGAAAATTACGCTTATCACTAAATAAAATCCTAATGATCACTTTCAACCGCCTTTTATCATTGGCGCAAGGTGGTTTTTTTTTTATGAATCGGATAATTTTATGCATTTTAGATTCTTTATTTGGTGAATTATTTGGAGGTAGATTCTTGTTTATTAAGATTTCATTCTCATTCTCAAATAAATATTCTGTCTCTTCGTGTTGTTGCTTGTTAAGTGTTATTTCGGACGATTCACTGTCAAACGTATCAGACTGTTTAATTTGACTTTGATTGTTTGTTTTCAAAGCGGTTGTTATGGATTCATAATCAAAGCCGGAAGTCCCGTTAGTGTTAATTTCGGTATTTCTTGAATCATCATTGACTTGAGATTCATCATTTATGGTGCACGATTTATGGGAATGGAAATCTTTTTCATTATCGGATTCACTTGTGATTATGATCTTTGGTATATTTCTCGGTCGTTTATGTCGTTTATGTCTCTTACTTTTATGTGATTTCTTATTATTTTCTTTTGGATGATGAGAAGTGAAATTTGATGGTTTTCTTTCTGATGATCCTTCGTAATGATGATCATTATTGATGTCATTATTTTGCCCTTGTCCTTCGCCTTCGAATAGAGAAGCGGATGTAATAACGATTTTAGGAATATCACCATGAAACATAATTGCAATGTAATTTAAAAAAGGGAAAATCGAATCAATATATATAATTTTTTTTTTTAAAAAGGATTTTCGGAATCATTTCATTATTTCACCCCATTTGGAAAAATAGATTCTAAATTTTTTATTCACATGATAAAATTTTTTTGATTTTTTGATTTCCAATGAGGTGATTTCAAATGCATGAATAGATAGATATTCTTTTTTAAAAATTCATGGAATTCTTTATCAGTTAGCCGATGGTCATGCATATAATAAGTGATTCTTTATATGAAAAAAAGGATATTGTAAAATATTTTATGAAGGCTATTGTATGCATGAATCAGGATTTGTGAACTATAATAATCGTTTAAGAAAGGCTTTATTTTTTTTGTTTTCTCCTCGGAACTTCCGACCGGAAGTTTGAACTGAACGGCCGACGAACTTAATCGACAATACTTTTATTGGTTACACATCAGTCTACTATTATTGTTATTTTTAGGATAAAACCTTATTTATAAAAATAGAATTATTATATTGTACATATATTTATTTTTAGATATTGGAATTCGTTAAATTAAATTACCAAGAAGCAATGGATCTTTTGAATTATGCTTAGATTTTCTTTTTGACTCCAAGTAAATAATAGATTCGATGTTTTTTTATTCGATTTTCGATTAATTCGATTTTGATAGAATCGATTCCAATCCTAGTTATATGTTTATCATGAAGCAGCGACAATTCCTTAGAAATTGTGTTTTTTTCGAGAATTACACCGCTATAATCATGGCAATGTTCATGACATCTTACCTTTCAATTAACCATCTTTAGTTAACAAGACAGCTTCGTAATTAATTTATTTTCCTATGATAAGCCTGTAAATAAATTTCAGAAGAATAAAGATAAAAAAGTTCTAGAATGCTAACCTTTTTTCGATTAAAAGATTAAAAGAATGCCAAGACTCGCGCGTTGGATAAGGCTTTTTATATGGAAATTTCATCCTCATTCGAACTTTTTAATTCTCATTTACGTATATTGGATGCGCATTTTCACATACTTCGGATGATTTTGAAATCACATTTGAATAGCGCGTCTTTTAACTAAGGCCATTTCTATATATACTGTAAATATATTTTTTAAAATAAAAATCAATGGGTATGCATCACTAGAACATTAAATTTTATATCTTATGATTAAGGCGGAACTTATTTTATAAACTCATCTATTTAATGGTATAAAAGTCATTTTGACCGTTACATTATTAGATATCTGAGCTTTTTAGTATAAAATTTTTATTTTTATTTTTCATAAAGAACTTCAAATTGGTATGATTCTTTATTTATTCTTTATTATATATACAAAGGAAAATTCCAATTTACAAATTAATTTAATTTTATTAAACCATAAATTAGTATTTAAAACTCAATTTTAAGTTTTTGATATTCCGAATGGAAGAATAAATTTATAATAAGGAATAATATTTTTTTGAAAAACAGCAATTATTAAAAAGAAAATTGCTGCTGTAGTTTAATCATCAATAAGAAATCACATATTCAAGCCCAAATCTCAAAGAATTTATCTTCAAAATGTTTCTGAATCATCTCGAATCCTTTAAGAACTATTTCATCATTCTCTTTCAAATTGCTATTAAACTCTAAATTTTCAGCAAATTTATTAATTCTTTCTTGTAAGCAATTAACTATTGACAAAAGAATCAAATGAAAATCTTTTAAGACCTATTAAAAGAAAAAAAAAGGAAAGTCATTATAAAATATGGAAACCAATTTAGCATAAATAAATGATTTTGGAATTTCATTTACCTGCCAAACATCGCTGCGGCTTATTCCATTTGCTTTAACAAGAGCGATTTCCTGACCATGAGAAAAAAAATCGCTTATATACGCATTAAGATTTTCTTCTTTCTTAAAATAAGGTATGCTTTGAAGATCCAAATATATTTTACTGTGAATATGACTTGTTAAATCCTCTAAATCTTGGAAAATATCACCAAGAGAACTACACATGGAAATAAAAGGAGACCGAGCAGCAAATGAAATGGCCTCAGATTCAAGTTTAGAAATCAAAGGATCATTCTTTAAAGATTGATCCATGGATTTTGGAGGAATTTTGATGGACGATAAAGGTAAAATATTGTTAGGTCCCAATTTAGAAGCATTTTGTTTTGCGAAAGTAACTACATATTCAGTATATATATTCAAGACGCGTTTGTTATAATCTTCTAAAACAATACTAATATTTTCCGGTAAGGGATCTAGGATAACTTTTGAAGGATATTCTGTAGTTTGATGCAAGCCTCCTGAAATCTTTCGTAATTTAATTCTATTAAATAAATGAGAAAGAACCAAGATCAATTCATTCATTACGGCTTCATTTGTAGATCCTTTACAAATTTTGTGAAAGATTCCTTGTTTAAATAATGCAGAGAATGCGAAATTCCTTGGTTCCGTATAATATAGATATGAAGTCATGTCTGATAAATTTATCAGATTGCCTTTTCTATCTAAAAGACTTTCGCGCATTAGGTATTCTATGGAAAACCTCAAGTGATATTTAACTTGTTCAGATAAATATTGATTACCATGAGAAAATAAAGATTCGCAAAATAGTCCCTTGATAATATTTTGAGCATAATTATAATCGGAACTTCTAGTCTTGCATTGATTCATAAGATTAAAAGTACGCAATACAAGTGTCGTAGACGAAGGAAAATGACCAGAAAGGTTTGGTAATCCCGACTTTAAAAGTCTACTAATCTTTGTAATATTTATGCCAAAAAATATCACGTGCCCACGAAGATCGAAACCTCGACGACCAGCTCGACCGCTCATTTGTCTATATTGTAAAGCACCCAAGAACACGGAATCTCCAACGAATATAACTGTCTTGCATGGCATATTTATACCTAGAGCCAAAGTACCAGTCGCGATGACGACTCGTAAATGACGTCGTCTGAAGAGAATTTCAACTACGCTTAAGTATTTTCTAGGTAGGCCTGCATGATGAACTCCAATACCTCTTTTCAATGCTTCAACTAACGACTGATTATTCATCTTGCGTAATGGTCCTACTATCTCTTCAAAATCATCCGAAGAAACTCGATCCTTATCTTTAACAAAAGTGAAATCGGGATCATGTGCTTCATAATCAAAAATTTTTGTCATGGGTTCTTCTAACCCTGGAGGATCTTCTTCCTTAGTAGAAGTTTTAGTAGGTTTAGCATCACGTTTTCTCTTTGAATCTTTTTCAATCTTCTCTTTCAATGCTATTGCGGCTTTCTTTTTGGATTGATATACTTGATCATCGTCTCTTTTCTTTTGCTCTGCCGATTTTAACTGTTCAAAAATATGAAGTGCAAGCTCTACACAACCTTTCCTATCAAAATGAAACAATATGGCGGGAAGTTTATCCTGTGCTGATAATTCACATAATAATGGAACCATTGCTTCTTTGTAAAATTCGTCTCCATAAACATCTAAACCTTCAGCTCTTGATTCTAAATCTGCAAAACCCTTTTTAATACCAGTTCCCAACTCTTCAATAGTTGACTCTGTCATTTCATTTAAAGAATCATCTCTTGAGAATTCTTCAAACGCTTGTTTAAGTTCTTGTTCGTATTTATCAGCATCATCTTTAACAATATAACCAATATTTTTAAAATAAACATCAGGATCCAATTCAACAAGTCTACGAGGTGGATTATCGCCCGAAAATTTTTTCATCACATCCCAGAGTTGAACACATTGAGGTGGAATAAGTTTCATGTCACCAGGTATTCCAAATTCTTTCAAAATGATGTTTGACAGAGAGAATACTGGATTAATAGGGACTATACTACTGGTTCGTCGTTGATTTTCCTTAGGGTTTACTGTAGTCTCAAGAAGCGAGGGCAACGGAAATTTTGGTAAATATACATATTGTTGCAAGTCCGAAAATCTTTTGGTTGTTTTAATTAACCTCGTTGAACCCGTGGATTTAGATAACCAATCACGAAATATTTCTGGATTTCCAATTGTAGCTGAAAGAGCTAAAATAGGAATAGACTTGCTCATTAAAAGCAAACGATCATAAAATTCTCCCTCTTCAAATCCAATCATATGAATCTTTTGTGATAATTGAAATTAATAAGTAATTCCAAAAAAAGAGAAAAAATTTTTTTGAACAAATCCAAAATTTATTTTACCTCATCAAAAATTATCCTCTTTATGTTTTGAGCCCATGACGCGCTTTTTGGAGACAAAATCAAAATTTCGAGCATTTGCGGAACTGTGATAAGAATTTGACATTTATCATGATTCTCGCGGTACTCTCGAGTATGTATACCCCAAGTTGTTTTATCGGAGTGTTCATATGATTTCTTGAAACGTCCATAAACCTCGGCCGTTACTTGATTAACCAAAGCCTTGGTAGGAGCAACAAATATCAAAATTCCATCATCACTTTCTTTGAGAACTTTTTCCATTGCATAGAATGAAATGAACGTCTTTCCCGATGAAGTTGGACAGCAAATCAAAGCAGATTCATCCTTATCAATTATATCCAAAACTTTAACTTGCCAATCATCTAATAAAGTAATATAATTATTTAACCAACAATCATATTATACACAAAGTTGATTTTGACCTTAATTTTTTAAACTTGCCTGGCTTAAATGGGACTCGAGGATCTTCTACAGAATTCGTATTTCGCTCCATTAAATGATCTGCGTATAACATTTGAAGTCTCGTATCAGACATCCCAATGGATAAATCAATCGAATCCCTGGGTAATCTAAACTTGACCGGTTCTACTTTTCCTTTTGAATCAGCATCAGGTTTTTTCTTGTTCAGGCGTTCTTTACAATTGTTTAAACAACTGTTTAATTTAAGTCGAGTTAGAACTTCAATCAAGTTACCTTTCCTTTTATCATCCAGATATTCTGGAAAATTTTGCACAATATAAAAAACTTGATATAATATATCTATGGGAACTGCAAAATCTTTCACGACGCCATGACCTTTACATTGCTCAGCCCAAAGTTTAACCAATAATTCCAATTTCTTGAATTGACCTTTAAACTTTGTGAGTTGATGTTCGAGCTTGTTTTCTTTGTCAAGACCGGTATTCAAAATACTAATTTGATTATTGAGATTTTTATCTTTTAATTCTTTCAATAAATTATCTAGGTACTGTTCAGATTCTTTCAGGGATTTCTCTAACTTTTCCTTTTTGATTTTTTCTTTCATAGCTTTTGCACTAGCAGATTCTTTCTTAACTGATTTTGAAGGTTTTGAAGGTTTTGAAGATTTTGAAAATTTGTCAACAACTATTTTTTGTGTATAATAACCTTGCGTGCCATTTAATGATTCCGCATACTTTTCCATGAACCTTACATATTGTTGATACCCTCTACGTTTCCAAGAAGTTGCATGTTTACTCGATATTTTTTTTTCTTCAATCTTGTTTTTAGAAGTCCAAGGAGTGGTATCATCGTAATAAACGTTTTTATTAAGTCCATAATGACCGGAGGCAATTTTTATACCCGAATTTTCGGGAAGTGATAAATCCATAACCCCAAGATATTCGTCAAAGAATTCATAATTAAAAGGAAGAAGAGACATTCTGTTGTTAAGTTCTAAACTTGATTTTGGAATAAATTCAATTGGAAATTCTTTTCTGAATTTTTCATCATCATCGAGATTTAAAGAATTCCCATTACATTCACAAATTCGTTTTAAAAGGTTCCAACAATCTTCAAATTGATTCTTGATTTCAGTAGGTAAAACATTGAAATTCAATTCATCATCATACTGAAATTTGATCAAAGATGCGAAAAGTCTCGCATCAACAAGGTCATAAAGGTTCTTATTTAAGTCTTGAAAATTTCTGATCGAATCGAGAAGGATGCCACTGATATAAATTTTAGCACAATAATCGTAAAAAACTTTTAAGAATAGTTGAATCCTGTTATAACTCTGAACATGTTCATCATCATTTACTGGTGGGGCGGTCCTTGAGTTTAAAGGAAGGTAATCTAGGATAATGGTGTGAAGCAAAAAAGTCTTTGCTAGATATTTAAAGTCTGGTCGACCAATATTATTGCATAAAACCCCTGTCAGAGATAATAAAATAAGTGCGATCCTTTTCCCACCATTGGACCATACTTGTAAACTTTCTTGAGAGGTTAACAAATCCTTACAAGATGGATTCAAATTGAATTCCATAACTGGTCCTTTCAACCACAGCAACTTTTCATCATACACTTGAAGTACTTTCTTGGCTAATTCAACTGATTTATTTAGAATTTCGGGACCCATACTTCGACTCTTTTCCAATACGAAAGCGTAAGCACGTGTATCTCTAAATTCCATTCCGGGCAAAAGTGCGACAGGTAAATCGACGTGAAGAGAATGAAACAAGAATGCTCGAAACACAATGGTCATCCTTAAGGAATTCTCTGTTGCGATCCCAAGAAGGGATGAATCATCCAGAATTTCTTTACACGTTCCGTCAATGTCAATTTCTAAATGCTCTGTTGAACCATCACCAACTAGAGTAAACAACGGTTGCCTGTTGATTAAATATTCATTCCATTCAGGAGACCACCAATTCTTAAAGTTAACGACAATATCGTGAGATTTTAAATGATCAATAATAATTTCCCTGGCGATTCGCAATATTGGTCGATTATTCCATAGAGATTGATAATCATCAAAGAAAACGACTTTAAAGACACATTTACGTTCTTTGAGTTTGTTAAGAAAATTTTCGACCAAAAAGGTGAGAGCCAAAAATTGACCACCACAAAAAGGTTGACTAAAATCCAGAAAATCGGATTCAGGATCATAGATGAATTTGAAAAGTAAACTATCACCTTCTATCACGAATAATTCGCTACCTATAATTATTTAAATCGATAAGATGAACGTTTAACTTTTTTGTTTCAAATTATATAGAAGAATAAAATAATGATAATTACCTCCAAAATCACCGATGAGGTCAATATACTTGTGACGACACTCGCTGTACCATTTATTTAACCATTGCTCATATTCATTGTCTTGCTCATATTCATTATCTTGTTCATTCATGGTTAAAATAAATATACAAATATATATACATATACTTTTTAAAATTGCAGAGTTTCAAGTATAATTTTCGAAGAAAATGATCTATTAATTTTTTTTTTTTTTGATCGATAAACACCAACCATATTTATAAACAATAACTTGTGGCGTTCAAAAATTCAAAATCATTTAGGGTTGAATGCGTGCTAATCTAATTCTAGAACCATAGATTCCAGTATTTTTTCAGATGGTATTACCGGTTTAGATCTTTTTGCGAAAGGGGTAAAAACCAAAAATTACTTCAAAGATATAGCAAAAAACGTCATAGAATTGTAATCAATAAATTTATTTAAGATCGGAATATTCCATGGCAAATTAATTTTTGGTTTATCTATTCACCAGATCAGTAAAAACAAAAAATATGTTCTATAATTTTTTAACCAATATTTTCTTTGAAACTTCTTCCAAAAAAAAGTGGTCAGTACTCAGGTTACCTAAATTGAAGATTAGAACAATCTAGAATTTAGAAACAGCGGCGTACACTACACTACACTACACTACAAACAATGATGAAAATGTGTAAAGCGGGTTGCATAACCCTTTTGAATTTAGTTCTTTAGTAGGCACGTTGTATAGTCCTCTACAGTTATTATAATGATGATTAGATTCTTTTGAGCCTTTCATAGTCTGACAAAATTTTCAGCAACTTATATTTGCCTTTACAGCCTTGAAAGCTTGGAATCAGCTATCAGATCCCATAGAATCTTAAAATTATCGGTGGAAATCAGCCAAAAATCATATTTCTTCTTCAAAAAGGCAATAGAGAAGTCAATACATTCCGTGCTAATACTAAAGATGTGTACATTGAGCTATATACTTGATAAAAGAGAGAACATGCAACTTTCATTGGGAGTATTAACAAGGTTAGATCAATATTTTAAAACTAAAAGGCGCATGATGTCTTTCAATGCATTAATTTGTGTACATATCTGAAACAGCGGGAAATTTATCGCTTTCATCTATTAATTAATTTTTTTTAATTAAATTTGATACACTATTTTATCCAGGAATGGACGATTTCTCTGATATGGCGATGGAAGGGTTCAAGATTCCCACTCATTTTGGTAGTTAATCCCTTGAGAGCTCAGAGCTCAAGATCATGAAACTTTAATATAAATAAATTATACATTTATGTAATTCTCTTTTAATAATAATACGATTTTAATTGTAATGATAAATTGGTCATCACGTGATAAGTTTCGATTATATTGTTCTTATTGGCGCAATAAGTAAATCCTTAAATTGCCAACAACCATCAGACAATACAAATCTTTTACCAAGATAATATTACTAAAGTAGCGTTTTACCCTTTATTAATTCATTTATCCATCAGTTTCATTAGTACCCTTTAAATTAAAATGGAATGCTCCTAGTAAAATTCGTAGAATGTGAATTGTAAAAATGCAACACGTATCCTCCTTAAATAATATTAATAATAATAATAGAAAAACTTTTTTTTCTTCATGGGGTAAATGTGAGGTTATTTGATTTTCAGGGATTTCGAAAAAAATAAATATTTTTTTTATAGTAAACCTATGGTGGTTGGTTCCCTTGAAAATCAAAATATTCAATAATACAATTTATTTAAGAAATAAATAAATAGAAATTTTTCTACTTCAGAATTCTTTCATTCTTCCTGCATGATTCGGCGTAAATCGGCCGTAAACTACAAAGTGAAGTAATGTTAAATGTTAAATGTTAATGTTTAAGTCACAATAATAATAAAATAAAAATAAATTCAATTCAATTCAATATACGAGCGAAATATAAAGAATTATTTATTAGAAGTCAAAAGGATCGAGGCAAACCTTATTTAAATAGAAATAAGGTTTTATGCGAATGCGGCAAAAGTTGCGTCTTTATTTGACAAGCATTTCTTTCCTTCTGATAAATGAAATGTTCATTTTATACAATTTTGATGATGATGCGAGGTATCGGAAACGCAAAATTGGTCGCAAAAAGCATTCAGACGCATAACTATTCTCACGGTATCTTACTCGAATATTCTGAAAACAAAAAAAGAAAGAAAGAAAGAAAGAAAATAAGAAGTAGATATAATGTGTTTCCTTGACAAAAAAAAAAATGAAAGAGGAAAAAGGAAAAAGGTATCACAATTTAAAATTGCGCAGATTTGTTCATCTAAAGGTCAAAATTAATGTATTGAGTTACCTTGCAAAGGTATGACTTTAAGGGTAGCAAGAAGCCGAGGTAGTGCATATGCGAATCAGCGGGTTTCTTTGATAGATTCCAAAAAAGTAAATGATTTATATTACCGATCAAAGTGTAACACGAATAACCAAACCCTTTCGACCCTTGATTGAAAAACCTTTTAGAATATTTTTTTATAAATATAAACGTTTGAAGTTCATGATAATGGGTAAAGAGATTTAACATTATTTCCTCTTTCAGATGTAGATTAAATCATTTTTTTATTCTTTTAATTTGATACAAACATTGTTTAAATTATGGATTTCCGTCAACAAGGGATTTCCCTTTATCATCAATTAACATCGTGTAAATTTGTTGACGGAATTAACGAACCTGGACGCAAATCTACAAAAGAACCTTATCGTTTCATGAATATCATATCATGTCTTGTCTGATTACCTATAAACCTTCGCGATGAGAATTTTCACCCAGCCTTATTTATCTTTGTACTAGGTGAACGAAAACCAACCAACAACGTTAAAAGTAATTAATTACTAACATCACATACATAATCCTGCATATGACCGGTTTTTTTTTTATATTCTTTATAGAAAAAAAGAATAAAACAAAACGGAACAAAATAGGAGCGAAGGATATGCATCCCGTAATGCATATATCTATTGATATCTATTGTTGGATAATTTGGTTCTAATAATATAATATACATAAATTACAATTTCCTAAACAATAAAAATTGATGTACCTTGTATTGCAGAAATGTACACCAAATTTATTGTACATTTTTGTTTACTATATTAACAATTTTAATAAAAAGTCCAATAAATCCCGCGTAATAAAAAAAAAAAATTTAAAAAAGAAATAAAAACGAAAGCTTCTTTTAAAGTTGTTGACGCTTTTTCTTTTTTTTTTTCCTTTTTTTTTTTAATAATACTACCAAAAAAAAAATTATAATTTATAATTAAAATAAAATTCATTGATTGAATTTTTAATTATCAATCACAAAAAAAGAATAAAAATAAATAAATTAAAAATAGAGAAAATGAAACGGTCGAAATCATTTTTTATCGCGGGGATATTGTGTCTCGTGGCAGTTTTATTAATAATACCAGTAGAATCTTTCAAAACATTTGTACATGAAGAATTAACATCATATCCTTCGCCACCTCGAGTATGGAATAGTATAGTGTATGAAGACGGAACCGCAGTTTTTCGTATAATTCGAAGAGATACCAGCATCAACATACCCAATAAAACTTGCTTAATACAAAAATTAATGTTGCGTATCCTTTATCCTAATGGCACTTTAACCGAATTGGACGTGGAATTAAACATTCCTTCTTTTAATTTTTGTATTGTCGCCGCAGTTCCAGACAATTTTGATCCAATAAGTATCAGTGCATTAAAACCTGGTTATTTGCTACTACAATATTATAACGCAACCGATGAGTTAAAACCCGAAACTTGGGAAGAATGGGGAATGATCATTGATTGGCAAGGACAAACCTATGAGTTCGTATTATAAAATATATAATATGTCCCTTTACACTAGAAAGCGAGAAACCGCAGTTCCCCGCTTTCCATTGTAAGGGACCCATATACTTTTAAAACTTTTTTTTTTTTTTTTTTGGTCGTTATTAAAAAGTATTATCGTTTTTATTATTACCACCATCATTAAAAACCTTAGGCCATCGTTTTTGGGATTATCTTTTATAGATGCAAAAACCAGAGTTGTGGTTCCAGGTTTAAGCGCTGTCACGGTAAACATTAATCCAGGAAAAGGATTTTTACGTTTGGCCGCGTTACGAGAGACTACTGATTGTGAATGGCAACAATATTCAATGTAATAATAAGATATTTTCATAATTTGTTTTGCTTTCCATCTCGGCTTATTATTTAACTTACTTATTTACTTTTTATTTGTTTATTTATTTTCTTTAAACCGATTTAGAGGAGTGAATAGCGAGATCATCAAATTATCTGGAGGAGTTATCACACTTCCTATTTTCAAAAGCGCGCAATTCGCAACAATCGCAACCGTCGATGAAGGTTACGCTATTGTATTTGCTAATTCATCCGATACAGTTAATAACGCTGACCCTTTATTACCTCGAGGTGGACTGTTTGCTCTTTCTTTAGCATATGGACAAAAATCAATTAATTCCCCATCCCTCTTATATCAAGTTCCATTAACCAACTTATTATTTACTGCGTTAAAGTGTGATATCGCGTTTGTCGGTGTCGGTCACGTATGCACATTAACCGTACAACAAAATCTTGGTGACGCAACCAACCCAACAAAGTCTGATTTATATTATTTAAAAATTACTTTCCTGTCCTCCGGATCTGTCACAAGCTTTACATCAATATCTCGTGTATTACCGAACAATATAAATGTAAAAGTAACGGAGTGGGTAGTAAATTCTTTACCGTATGGGGGGTATATTTTAACTTCCCATTTACCAATTAAACCAACTGGTCTGGTCATGTATGCTTATGTCTTTGATGAATATGATACGAATGGAATCCCTTGGGAATTAGTTGAACCCTCTCCCACTAATGTCGCAGGAGCTTTCAATATTTTATATAATAATACTTTATTCGTTGCTCAAAAAGAAGAAAAGGATACTTGGTCCTTAATTTTCACCGACCTTCCAAGATTTATTGGAGACAAAGATCACGGTTATTCTAACGTACATATTGATGCTACGGTACCACCAATTGAGTCAACGATATCATCATCTTTAAAA
Organism: Funneliformis geosporum; assembly: GCA_946474995.1. NCBI lineage: Eukaryota > Fungi > Glomeromycota > Glomeromycetes > Glomerales > Glomeraceae > Funneliformis > Funneliformis geosporum. The sequence continues at coordinate 10,954 of CAMKVN010000377.1, read as the reverse complement.
CAAATTTCAATCACTTATTTCGAAGCAGTGGATCTTTCGGATGGTAAAATTTCAATTTATCAAATAAATGAAGACGGACAAGAATTTCTTAAACAATTTGTCTCTGGAACAAATCCTAAATTTTGTCAAATAAGTGAAGATGGTCACGTTGTGACCATTAACATCATCGATAGTACATTTAGCCATGGTGGTAGCACTTTTTATATTACGATGGATAATAATTTTGTAAAGAGTAGAGCATTTAAAGAACCTCTTATCGGTTTACGCAATAGGGTTTGGACATTTTCAACAGGTAAAATTTCCTAGGTTTACTCTTTTATAATTATTTATGTATTTATTTGATGATTGATTCATTTATTTACTTTGCATGATGAATATATAGAGCCCAGCGAAGTTAAGTTTGCAGGTATGTGTAAAAATATTCATAACAAATCATAAACCATTAATTACAAATTGAAAAAAAAAGATTATCTAACTCTTTTTTATTTCGCGTCGTAGGTTCCACATCAGGAGTATTACGTTTGACGGTCGAGGGGTCAACTCATTTTGAACAACTTGATTCGGAAGGACAAAGCCAATTCTTTAATAATCTAGTGAATGAAATCTCCACAATGTTAACAATACCTTCTTCACGTTTGAAATCCAACGGTCGATTCCAAGTAGATTTCACTATTTCACCCGAAAGACAATATTTAGTATCGTTGGACATTATTCAAACAAAAGATAAAAATGAAAAGAGCGTTGAATCAATTATTAAAGATTTAGATACAATGATCGTAAATAAAGAAGTATCACCAATTTCATTGGGCCAAACAACTCAATATTTGGATGCTATTTATGGGTTACCAACATCGCGTAAGTTATTAAAATTTTTAAAAGATTATTTATTTTATGGAAAAAAAAATTTAAAGTAAAAAAATTTTTTTTAAAAAAAAAAATAATAATTCTAGCAAACCTATGGAATAAATATAAAATGAAGCTCGTTATGGTGTTTATAGCTTTGGGTACTTTAATTATGCTTTTCTTATTGGCACAACGAAGAGAAAAAAAGGGTCAAAATATGGCTATCTTACAACTCGGTCTTATCATTTTTGATTTGATCATGGATATTCTTTTTGTCAGCAACAACGCTCGAGACGTTGACTGGCTTTATATTCCAAGTGTTATCTTTTTAACAGTTCCTATTGGATTGAACACTGTTTTAGCCTTTTTAATTATAACAAATGAAAATACAGATCAAGAGTTCTTTAAATGGTTTTCACAACATGGAAAGATTGCATCTATATTCACTTTATTAGCTGGTGCAGATATTGAAGCTTTGACAATTCTTCAATCAAATATGGCTGGATTCGCATTTTTCCAAGCTCCATTCTCTAATGATGCAAAATCAAAAATATTCTGGGGTGCTTGTTTAAGTGTTTTCCTTGAAGATATTCCTCAAGTATTCATTCAGGTAAGAAATTATTCATTATATTTTAACATAGTTAATCAACTTTTTTAACAAATATGATATCTATATATAGATTTTCTACCAACGAAATACCGTAAATTACGATATTATTCCTCTTCTTACGCTTATTTCATCATGTCTAAATTTGACAATAAATATCATTGGAAGATTGTATCAAGCAATTAACCGACTTCGTAATAAAGAACTTGAATTGAAAGGGAAAGATGAAGGTTTTGGTGGGCTTGACCCAATTCCCAAACCTGTAGGTAAAATCAATGACGTTAACGAGGAGCATAAAATCGACATAAAAGATGATCAATTAAATGTTAAAGCGACAAAAAATGTTGAGAAAAAGAATTCAAAATCTAGTTTTCAAGAAATGATAAATTAAAATACCTATATCAAAATTTTTTTTCAAGAGTATTTGAAACAATAATAATAATCTATTCATTTATGTAATTTTATATCACTAATTTTTTTGTCAAAATATTTTTAAAATAATGTTTTAAAAGAAAATAATCATTAAAAAAAAAAAAAATAACATTTTATTTAAAAAGATTTTGAAACCCATGATGTGAACAATTATTATAAATAAAATAATTTTTGTACGTTTCCTTAGAGAACCATTCGTTGAGTGAGACATTATTACTTTACTACAAAATTAATTATCGAGCATTTACGAATCATTCTAATACTGGAGGGATTTTTCCTGTATTGAAATTGGGTAAATTATGAAATTTGGGGAGAAAGCTTATGGATAGTTAGCATAATGATAACTTAATTAGTAACGAGCCATTTTCTATTTAAAAGGTCCGTGGACATGATATTTCATGCTTTATTCCTCCCTTTAAACGTAATCTACTCTATTTTTTAATAACTTTACGTAGCAAAGTTAAATAATAGCCAACTTTTCCTTACACGACCACATCAGGAATCAGCTCACCAAGATATTCATATCTTGTGTCATAGTCAATATTTCTTTTTCTTGATTTCAAGCTATTTGGTCGTTTGATTATTGCTGGATGATGTCTGCGATTGCGCTCCATGATAGTTATCCCATTGATGAATTTGGATGAGATGAGACTTCACCTGTCTTATATATATGATTCTTATTTTTTTGAAAATTTTTCTTGGAGATCGTGTAGAGAGAGATAACAGAAAATATCTCACATAGGGTGATTATTTATAGTAACTTCACGGGTTATCAGAGACTACTTCACACAGTTCCGGTAAGCAATGCATATGTGATATATTGCAAGATCATAAAGGTAGAGGCAAAGTTTTTATTATCCATTGATGATAAAATATCGTCAAAATGTGTAGTACGTATTGTAGTATAATAACAGATATAATATAATAACATCTAATTTTTGTAATACTTTTTGATTACAATTACTTTCTGCTCATATTATCTTTATATTGTTATATTGTATAGAATTTAAATTCTTGTAAAGGGCGTTTTGTATTCTTTTGCATTAATTCTTTATTTAGCAGTAATGAAAATAAATCATTATTTTTCTAGATTTTTTGTTTAAAAAATATTAGTAAATTACATTTTTTGTAAATAAACATACAGTCAACTCTCTCTAAATGCACTCTCTCTAAATGCACACACACTCTTACTCAGTCCCAAGTATTTAAAGATCATATAAAATTTCTCTCTTTAAATGCACACCCTCTCTAAGTATACATTTTCTCAAATTTTTATTATAGTCCTGAGGGAATGCACTTAGAGAGAGTTGACTGTACTTGAATTGTATTATTATTATTATCCAAATTAAAATTATTAGATTCACTATCAGATATAATAGTTATAGATGATTGTTTCTTCTGAATTAGAAATTTATTTATAATAAATTCAAATAAAAAGAAGATAATAATAATGCAATCATTTAAGTTATCAATTATATCAAAAACAGTTATTTTTGTGATTATTATTTGGTTTTGCATATAGGAGGTTTGTTAGGAAAATGGGACTCTGAGCATTTTTTATTAAAATTTTAATATATGTTGCATTTTAATCTAACATTATCAAAAATTAAAATGCAATAAAAATTAAAATTTTAATAAAAATTTCTCAGAGCCTCATTTTCCTAGCAAACCTCCCATATGTATGATAATTTTTGATAGAATAGTAACCAGTATTTACCATACCAGTATTTTCAGGAATTCCAAGATCAAATAATTCAATTATACTTGTTTTTCTTCCTAAATGATTACAAATATTTCTTTTTTAATATCAATTTCACATTTAATACATATGTTTTAAATATAGAATAGATAATATAATCTACTAATTATTTATTATTGTATCATCTTTCTTGAGCTATAACTAATAAATAAATGTTATATAATATAATAAATTAAATATTATAAAAATTTTTTAAAAAAAATTACTATTAATACTTCAATTAATTGATAAATAAAAATATAAATATTTTCTTTTTTTGAGGTTAAACTAAAATAAATTGTCTAAAGTTAAGATTTAGATTAACAATTTTAGATAAATCAAAAGAAAATGGAATATTTAAATCAAACTAATTATCATTAATTTCTCTTTGATTATTTTTTTGTTATTTTTTATAAAAAATAATTTCTTTTGAAATATCAATCAATTATTTGGAAAGCAAATATATTAATATGTTTATTATCCTTTAATGCTATTATCAGCTAAAAATTTATTATTATCTATAAAATTAATAGAATTAATTTTATGTTGATCACAAATTAAAAGATTTGCATAATTTCTGATTTATCTGATTTACCTGATTTTTTAATATATTTCTTATAATCCTGATATTTCTATTTCTGATTTTACTTGTTTCTATTATTTTACTTATTTTTATTATTTTTATTATATTTATTATATTTATTATCTTACTTATATTTATTATATCTTATATATTAACATTTATAGTTACAAATTTAGTTAGTTTATAGTGTAGCAAATGGTTAATCATAGCAAATTAATTGTATAAATATAATAACTTTTTTATTCAAATGTAAATTAACTCTTTAAAAAAAAGTATTTAAAAAAAGTAAATTTTTTATAGAATAATAAACTTTTAAATAAACCATTAATTGTTATATTATTTATTATATTTATTATTGTTTTAATTTAAATAATTAATATTTTTATCAGCTAATTATACTAAATTTAATCTTTAATATAATTAAAATTAATATAATTTTATTTACTCAATATAATATTATATTAAAAAAACTAATTACTTAATATTATATAGGTTAGTACATACAAAAATCAGGTTTTGATCACATGAATTACATAGTCTTGTAACATGATTTTCATACATACTAACCCATTTGTTTTATAATTTATAATTGCAATACTAATATACTTTACAGTAGTATTATTATGAAATATTATTAAATTTTAATGCATAATAGTTTAAATATTAGTTATAAAATAAGAATATACTGTTTAAGGCCTTTATAATAGAAAGTGAAGAAACTGCTAAAAAAAATCAATTTTACTTTTATATGTCAAATATGATTTTTAGGTTGAAATATGATCAAATTTAGAATTAACTCATTTTTTATTTTTCCAGCAATATCCTTCTTTTTATTACAAAGGTCTTATATATCACAATCTTTTATTTGTGATAATATATATAACTTTTTTAAAATTCTAAATTATAAATTTTATAACTAATTGAATTTAAATTTTTTGCAGATATAAAATAAATAAAATTTATTATTATTAAATGTTTATAAAAATAAATTTTAACTATTATATTAAAATTTCAATATTTTATATATAAATTTTTTTTTTATAAAAGACAAAAAAATATAAATATATATTTTTTTAACTTTTATAATTAAATAGCTCTTGCATTTTTTTATTAAATACACAAAAATTCATAAAATTAATTCTGATCTTCAATAATATCATATATACTTTATATTTAACTAATTTATTTCATTTAATATAATTATTACTTATTAACTTATGGGATCTTGTTATTAAAAAAGGAGAAAATCTAGAATTTGAATCTAACTTAAAATATAAGAAAATCATGATTTTGTGATTTTGAAATTATTTACATCTCAATTATTAATTTGTTGATTACTTACCAAAAATATCTTTTGTATTACATTATTTTTATTTTTAACATGATCAACATGTTACATTAAATAGAAATAAAGCTTATCAGTAGAAAGGGATGAAATTTATTTTATTGGTCAAATATATTTCCTCAATCAACATATTGCATTAAACAGAAATAAAATTTATCAGTAGAAAAGAAGAAAATCTTTTTATTGGTTAAATATATTTTTTTCCTTTTTATTATCTAATTAGATTATTAATAAATAGAATACGTTATATCAATAAATAATTTGATAGAGTTTGCCTTACGTATCATAGTCTAGCAAATATATTTCTTTCTCTTATTACGCTATTTGAAAACTTTAAAATATTATTTACAGTCTCAATTATCAGCATGATTCTAGACAGGAGATGAAAGATATGATAAAATTTATTTTTGTTAGATTACTCTCTTGAAATTTATTTTTTTCTTTTTAAATAAAAGAAACCATTTGAACATTTATCATTTATCATATATTTTTGATTGAAATACTCTTGATCAAAAATTTTTGGTTATATCTATCCTAGTTATCTTACACATATTATTATACGAATCATAATTTTTAATAGACTATATGAGATTATTCTAACATTTAAAGTATGGTAACTAATAAAATATTTTTTAAATATTAATTCTGATAAGACAATAATACAGGTATAAAATAGTACTAATACTTACAATAAATTATTAAGGTAATTTAAAGTCTAAGAAGTTTATAAAAAATAAATCAAATTCTTCAATAAGCAAATATAAGGATAACAAATTATTCATGTAATAGACAAATAGAATCAAATAAGATTTTTTCTTTTTAAATGTTATGTCGCATGTGAAAAACTGACTTGCTATATACTATGGCATGAAGGTCAAACGTTTTCATAATACAACAGATTACTAAAGATACTACACATAATACTATCAATTGCGAAATAAATTTTATCTCAAATATCATATTAAAATTTATAAATCAGATGAGATTATTATTATATATTTGTATTTTATACTTTAATTTTATTTGTATCCATTAAAAAATTTTTAAGTATTTTATTAAAATTATTTTATTTCTTATATTTGTAAAATTAATACAAAAAATAAAATTTTAAAAAATAAAAAAAAACCCAAAAAATTAAATTAATAATATTTGAATATTAAAAATAAACCAATTAATTTTTTTTGGTTTCAGAATTCAAGGTTTATCCCTTAAACCGTTCATTTTAGCAGACAAATTTGTCTGCTAAAATAATTAGAAAAAATTAGACGCAGAAATAATTTTTTATATTGAATTATAGCTTAAAATTGACTTAGATACCCCTGAAATATCAGGTCATATGATAATAATAAAATCATGTTATATCGTATATCATGTGATCCAAGTGAACTACAAAATTTCGAACCATATGAAATTTGCTATACTTCGACCGCAAGGTATCCCAAATGACTGAACTTTTCAAATTGTCTAAAAATTTTATTTTAACTACTTCTTATCTGAATAAAAAAAGCTACTATATAACAGAGATACGCATCTATAATAAAATTTTATCTTATAAATTAATTAAACTATTAAAGATTAACTTTAGCATATTTATATCAATAAATTGATAAATGTTGGCAAAAATAAATTCTCAATGTCTAAATGAGAGTGTAACTCTATTAGTTATTTATTTTTATTTATTATTATTATTTTTATATGAAAACTGACAAAACAATTATGATTAATATTACAATAAAGAGGTACATTGCACATTACACACCAAAGCTGACTTTTATTTGGTAATTTACGATCCTATTATGAGAAAATAGAATATTAGTAGTATATCTCATAATTTTGATTCTCAAACTTAATAAAGGACACCTGAACTTAAGACTTGAAGTATACTAAGCAGACAACTCAATACTTCTTCTGAGTCAAAAACACATTCAATTATGAATGAATTGCCTCCTCTTACAAAATAAAAATAAAACACCCCCTTTTATTTAAATTATTAAAATCACTCTGCTTCAATAGCTGTTTTGCTTTCTTTAAAATCAACTGCTTCAAAAATTATCAAGGGTCTTTCAATCGCTCATAATCAACGTAGTAGTGATTATATCATGATAACAGATCAAGAATCCACGAAATGATAATTTTTCCAGATGATTAAAGTATGAGATAAAAGCTAAAAATCGTAATTTAGGTTAGAAGCTGAATAGTTTTTGCTGAAAATATAATATTTAATTACTTGCCCTCATATCCAGGATATTGTTCATTTGTTATATTCATGATTAATTTGAAATAAAAAAAATAATTTTCATTTTGTACAAAAAAAAAAAATAAAGCTTTACATTTAAATAAAAAAATACATTTATATATGATATATAACATCATCGACGCAAAAAAAAAGAAATTAAGCTATATGTTTAGTTTGACAAATTAACGTGAAAAACATAATATGAAATAAGCTGTATACGCATATAAGGTTGTAGGACAAAACCCTCTTTACAATTTAAACAGTTTTTGATGAGTATCAGACAAAATTCTATAAGAAATTTCCAAGGATTTTCAATTTCAAAATGTTGTAATAAAATGTAACTTGACAGCAAATTAATAAATGCCCAGTGTAATAATTTTGAATGAATAAAATATTCAAAGTTAGGAGGTAATAATAATTGTACAGTTTTTGCTGGTCTGCCTCTACCCTTATGAGCATTTTTTATGTTCTCCTCATTGTCTTTCTCAAAATCTGATTCAAAAAAATGTTGATGGGTCATCAAAAGTGATGTATATTTTTCCTCTTTATCAAAATATTCTTTAAGAAGAAATGAAATTAGTCCCAGAATACTTGTTCATGCTGCAAAAGACATGGCATTAAAAAAAAGATTAAAAGTGGTAATCGATAAGGTGATACTGTAGGAGATTTTAGATTATCATTAAAAAAAAAGTTAAATTTGATGATAGGTAAGGTGATACACTTTTATTATTACTTAGGAAGGGGAAGATATTATTAAGAAAATCATGTGTGGTTATACAAATACCGATCAAAACCAATTTCAGCAAGTAAATTTGCCTGCTGTACGGTTTAAGAGATAATAAAATTTATCCTTTTTACAAAAATCATAAATATATTCTTGAACATGTTCATAAAAATACTATTATTATTCTGCACTTAATTCTTTTGCTATTATTTCATCAGGAAAACTTAAAGTAAATAAAACTTTATTATTTTTTTTATATTAACTGCTACTTTACTTCTATCAATTTTAAGTTGTAATTCAATTATTCCAATTTTATCTACTGAAAATGTTGTTTTGTAATATTTTTTATATTATAAAAGTTATTTAAAAATTCTGTTTATATAAAAAAATAAACTTTTCTTTCTTTATTATTATTAAAAATAGTTTATGCTGTATTATAATTTTCAATTGTTGAGATTTCTATTACTTTTACTAAATCTGCTAAATTATCTACTTCTGAGTTTCTAAGCTTGAGTTTAAAAAGCCCAAAAAACCATTCGGTTTAAATTTTGTATCACTAACTACCATAAAATAATAGGTAATTTTATCATACAATCCATTTTTAATGTGTCATATTAGGTATTTAATCATAGTGATATTTATTCTGCCTTACACAATTATCTGTATAAATGATAATTCTTTTTTCTCCTAAACTAAAATAAGTAAAATAATAATGAACTAAAGAAATAACAACATCAACACCTTTTTCAATATATTCAGATTCTTTAATAAGATAATTTTTCTTAATTATAAAAAAAAAAAATATTAAAATTTGTTAATTTTATATAAATTTAAATGTAATTTAAAATAAAATTACTTGAATTAGAACTGCATCTTCATATTTTCCAAAAATCAAAATTTTGTATAAAGATTTAAAATATATAGAACCCTAAATTTACAAAATTTTAATTATTTTAATTATTGTTTATTTATACTTAATTACAATTTTATTTAAAATAAATAAATACTTCTTGTTGTGATAAAAATAGCAAATAAATCCTTCCGCAAAATCCCATGATACATGATTTTTAAAACTAAGTAAATTGGATATACAGTTAATTCTTTTTACAACGAATTTTGCTATAATGAATTTTACAATACAACGGATTTTCAGTGTCAGACAGATTTTTAAATATAAAAAACCCTTACTATACCGAATTTAGTAATTAAAAATTTGTACTATGTTTAACAAATTAAAGTCAGAAAAATTTATATATAAAATGACTCTTTTTATAACGAATTTTCTCTATAACGAATTTTTTTTTGATACAACGAAGTTTTGCTTAAAATGAATTTTACTAGATTTATGTATATAAAATTATGTAGTTTTAAATGAAATTAAAAAATGAATAAATATTCGCATTACGCATTGCATTGTCTTGTGTTTCATATTTTTTTTTACATATTTTATTTTTTTATTTCTTTGCATAATGCCAATAATGCCAAAAGTAAACTCAAAGAAACAACTCAATCAAACTACTAACAAACAAGATGAACCTTTAAAAAAAAACAAAAGTCCTTTACAGCTGCACAAAAAAAGAACTTTGTTTGAAAAAAATATCATCACCTTTTTTAAAACAAAAAGACTTGGCTAATAAATATGACGTTAGTGAAGGCATTGTAAGTGACATTTTAAAAGAGAAAGACCATTGGCTTTCTGTGGATACTAATTCATACCAAACCATTTTGAAATGTGATAAGAAAATTCCATTTCCTCTTGTTGAAGAAGCATTAGTAATATGAATAGATAACGCATTCAAAGCTAACCTCATTCTTACTAATGATATTCTTTCAACAAAAGCCTTGAGTTTTGCTTTTTTATTAAAGGAGGATAAGTTTAAAGTGTCTAGTGGTTGGGTGGACAACTTTAAAAAATGGCATAACCTTAAACAGTACGTTATATACGGGAAAGCCGCAAGTGCGTCGCTCAAGGATCTCAAAATAATGAGAGAGAATCTCTGGAAAATATTAAAAGAATATAGTCCCGAAGATAAATTCAATTGTGATAAAATAGGACTGTTTTGCAAGATAAAACCATGTTGAACAATATCTAATAAACAAACTTCAGGAAAAAAACAATCAAAGGATCGTGTAATGATCCTACTCACATGTCATATAACGGGGAGTGAAAAGCTGATGCCTTTGTTCATACACAAGTATGAAAATCCTAGGGTTATCAAGAATATTGATAAAAGAACGCTTCCAGTTGAATACTATTGGAACCAAAAAAGTTGGATGCAGGTTTCAATTTGGAACGATTACATAAAAAAACTCGATACAAAAATGAGAAGACAAAATCGGAAAATTATCCTTCTTGTGGACAATGCTCCGACACACGCTCTTTATGAAACCACCCGCCTGACTAACATCACTATTCAATCCCTCCCCCCAAATACCACAGCACATC
>CAMKVN010000376.1:0-30664 GCA_946474995.1 Funneliformis geosporum | reverse complement strand
AACTTTATATTCAGTACCTTTGCTTAAATCCAAATTACCGGAAAGGTATAGAATTTATAAATATTTATTAAATATTTTAATGATTTTAAATTTAATTTCTAATAAAAAAATATATATCAAATTTATAGATATATTAAAAGTTGGAATGAATTTGTCTCAGCCATTCATCTATGCATGCAAATCAATATTGAAATAGAAAATATTGATTTAATTAGAAAAAAATTTAAAAATTTATAAAAATGCCGCCCCGAAAGTCGGACGCGGCATTTATTATTAAAAAAAACAACAAAATTGTTGTTTTTTTAACATTAAAACGCCGTTCCGAACGTCGGAGGCGGATTTTTGTTTAAAAAATTTTTTGATCCGTCGGATTCGGATTTTTCGGATTCGGATCGAATCGGATTTTGACCAAATCCGATCCGATCCGATCCGTGCGGAAGATAATTAGGGATAAATCATATGATTAATAAATTATAATGCTTTATTATTATAAATCGAAAAAAACTCGTTTTTTTCGAATTCGATATAATGATCACTTGTTAAAACGATTTTTTTAAAAATTTTGAACATATAAAGATCGTTATATAGAATTATAAATTTTGATAAACCGATTTTTTTAAAATTTCATAATAAACAGCGAACCAAAATCACCAAACCGGATGGTTCGTTATATCGAATAAAAAAAAATTAGATTATTGTTTTATATCATTTCTTATATTTTGGAAAATCGATTTTATTAAACATCTTTGAAATTCAAAATTCAAGTATTTATAAAAAATCAGGAGGAAAATTTTATCTATCACTATTGTATTCAAATTTCGTACGTGTTTATAAATTTATAAATTAGTAAGCTATTTATTGAATTATACAAAAATAAAATATTACAAAATAAAATAAATACTATACACAAAAAAATTTTCTATTAATTAATTTAAAAACACAAAAATTTACTTAAAAATTTATTTTTCTTTACACCTCCGTCTAGATTTTGATTTTCATCTTGAACATTCTTTTTGGCTAACTTATCTTTTTCTTTTTGTAATTGTTCATGCTGTTCTGACTTTAATTCCAATTTAACTCTCAAATCTTCAATTTCTTTTAGAAGGTCATCCTTTTCTCGTAGTAATTTTTCTAATTCGTGTTTCATTTCTACTCCATCATCTTCTAAACTGTCTATTAATTTGGACTTTTCTTCATTCATCTTTTCTAATTTGGAAATTTCCTGGTTCAATTCTCTTATTTCAGCTTCACGTTGAAATATTATGTTTTCTGCATTATCATCTGATGTTCTTTGCTTGAATTCGATAATTTCTTCTTGAAGCGATTTAATAAGATTGTCCTGTTGTGAAATCTTAGATTCAAAATCAGACTTTTCCAATGCTGATGATGGTGTTGACATCGTGCTATGAGGTTCAATGACTTCTAGTTTATCACTTGATAATTTCTTGGCCTCTTCAAGAGCGACTTCTAAATTTGATATTCGTTGTTTATATTCTGTTGAGAGTATTTCCGCATCTTCGTATTTTCTAGCAATCTCTATTAGTTCATCGCTCATTAAACCAATTTCTTTCTGTAATGTTAGCACTTGTTGCTCAAGATTCTCTCTGTCACTTAAGTGCTCATTGTTCATTAAACCAATTTCTTTCTGTAACTTTTGCACCTGTATTTCAAGATTTTCTCTGTCACTTAAGTGTTCATTCTTTTCGATTTCAAGCTGATTGTTTAGTTCTTCCAAAATATTTAGACTTTCTTCGCTTTGCCTAGCAGATTCATTATGAACGTCTTTTATTTCATTATGCAATCTCATGCACTGCTCATTAAGTGATTCGTTAGTACGACTAAGTTCCGATATTTCTTCCTCCCGAAGAACACGTGCATTTTTCACATCCTTCAATTGAGATTCCAAATTTTGGATGAATTCAGCCTGCTTACTCTCAGAATATTTACCTTTCTCGAGTAGCGCATTGGTGCTATCTAGCGTTTCTTTTAATTCCGCCATCTTTTCTTCTTTTTCTTTCAGTTCAGAATCTAATTCATGAACCAAAGACTTTTGTGCTTCTTCAGCGGACCTCGTTTCCCTTAATTCTTCGGTTAATTTGTTAATATTCTCATTAAGCTTAGAAACCTCCGATAAATTCGTTTCATTAATTTCATCGATCTTCTTTTCCAGTTCTTTAACGAATTCAATTTGTTTGGCTGCATATTGCTGTGCCGATTCAAAATCTGCAGGTGATGGACTTTGCTCCAATTTAGTTTCAATCTCTGCAATCTTGTTTCGAAGTGATTGCACATGTTCGGATTCAGAAGTTTTGGATAATTCTGCATCAGATAATTTCTCATTAATCTTGTTAATGGTGGTTTCCAGTTCTTTAATGTGATTTTCTTTGGTGAATAGTAATTCTTGTTTTTCCATAAGATTCATGTTAGATTCCTTCAATGTAGATTTAAGATCAATGATCATTCCGGCATATCTTTCATCTGAAACCTTTGCTTCATCAAGTTGAGATTCTAAATCAGAAACCTTTTCTTCTAATGATTTTATTGTACCCTGATAAGTCTGAGATGTCGTCTTTATGTCATTGAGTTCATTATTCAAACTCGTTATAGTTGATTCAAGAACTCGAATTGCTTCCTTTTGTTGACCTTCCTGTTCTTCAATTAATTTTGATAATTGATCAGCACGTTCATAGTATTGATTACGCTCTTTTTCAGATGTCATTAATTGATTTTCAAGTTCCGACAATAATTCATTTTGTGATTCCATCTCTAGTTTAGTGCCGGATAATTCATTTCGTAGTTTAGTAAGTGTTTCATTTTCTTTGGAATTTAAATCTTCGATTTCAGACTGGAGTGTGAAAATTACAGATTCAGATTCATTTAATTTGGATTCAAGTTCAGCGATTGTTTGTTTATTCGTAATTTCTGATTCTTTCGAAACCTTCAATGCTGATGTTAAATTCGTAAATTCACTATCGAACTTTGTCCCCTGTTCCGATAACTGAGCTTCTAATATTACGATTCGTTCTCGTTGAGCGACTTCCATATTACGAATACGCTCCAATTCCTGTTGCACTTTTGAGCTCGAACCTTCTAAAACACGTAACTGTTCAAGTGCATGAGCTTCTTTCTCTTTTACGTCTTTCAATTCTTTATTAAAGTTTTCTATTCCGTTTTCCAGCAACTTATTAGTTTCTTTGATGCTTTCGGCATTTTCCAAATGTAATTGGAGCTCTTTTATTCTCTTTCGCATATTCTCATCCTTATTTTTAAAGTCCGATAATTGTTTTGATAAAGAAGCTAGATCTGTTTCCTTATTTTTGAGGTTCTTTTGTAACAAGTCTTTATCTTCCAACTCTTGTTCCAATGTATCAATCAGATCATCCTTATTTTTAATATCTGTTTTAAGTGATGAAACCTGAGATTGTAAAGCGTTTATGGAATCCTGATCAATATTCAAACTAAAGCTATTAGGAGTATCAATATCCTTTTGCATGGAATCAATCGGTTTTGGAGAAGAACTTTGTTGTGAATCTTGGTCTTTCCTCTTTAATTGAGCCTCGAGATGTCTCACGGTATCTTGTAATACCATTAAATTTTCATCAACGTTTTGTTCAAGCTTATCAGACGAGGTTTCATCATTTGCATCTATTGATGTTACGGAAAGTTTATTATTCTCTTGAATGGCGAATTTATGCGCCTCTTTAACCTCTCGAAGCTCACTTTCAAGTCGTTTGATTGTACTTATATGGTCCACGTTGGAAACGACTTCCGCTTGAAGTTTAGCCATGCGTTCACGTAGTATTATTACTTCTTCATTTTCTTTAGCGGGGGTTGCTACAGTCATTTGGCTACGAAGATCACGAATATTTGATTCTAACCTTTCAATCTCTTCAACTTTTTTATTATTTTCATTTTCACGTTCTGCGATGTTTTGCAAAAGTTGCTTTTGTTTCTCTGTAAGTTGTTCAACCTCTTTTTGAAGTTGTTGATTTATTTCATCCGTTATTTCGACTTCTGAAATCGATTTATCATCACGTTTTTGGAGTTCCTCTCGAAGCTCATCCACCAATTGTAAAGTTTTTTGATAATCTATTTCTAGAAGATCCAATTCATGTCTAACCGCGTCCAAACTTTGTTGCTTGTCCTTATGGAAAGATTCAAATAATTTTAATTCAAATTGGAGCTTCTCAACAATTGCAGTATGGGCGAGATCACGCTTTTCTGAACCCTTAAGATCAATTGATAAAGATTTCGCTTTCCGATGAATACTAAACTTTGATAGAATATTGGTACTAGTGTTGGAAGGTTCTTTAAAGTAATATTCATTGTGTGGCGTGGCGGGTGTCATCGGAGTCATGGGTGTTGATGTAAATTCCGAATTATTGTCATATAATTGTAATTCTTGATTTTGTAAAACACTATTCTCATATTTCGACTTTACCTCGTCAAGTTCGGTTTCTGTTTGTCGAAGTTTGGCTTCAAGTGATTTAACGATTGATAGAGATTGTTCGCTTGTGTCATTTGATTTGGCGTCTTTGAGGGCATTCTGTAGTTCTTTGATTTCATTTATATTAGCTTCATTCTTTTCTCGCTCAAGGTTCAAATCAGCAAGAACTTTTTGATATGATGATTGTAAATCCGTTAATTTCGATTCAAGATTACTGTTTGTTGTTGAAATTTCGGTCGTTGTATTTGAAGTTGGATCTTGCTTCCCATTGAATTTCTTTAACTCACCCTCAAGAAGATTAAGTTTTACATCAAGAACACTAATTCGTTTATCTCGGTTATTGATTTTGGTCAAAAGTTCCTGTCTTTCTTGATTCACGTCAGCTTGTTTTAATTTTTCTTCCAATTCTTTGAAAGCAGCCTCACGTTCTTTCAATCGTTCTTCGAGCATTTTCACGGTTTCACTAATAAATTTCTCTGGGTGTTCTTCACTTGTGGTTGCTAATTTCGTTTCAATATCACGTTTTTCTAATTTTGATTCGAGTTCTTTAATGTATTTTTGCAAGCTAGCATTAAGACTCTTTGTTTGTTCTTGATTTTTTGTTAGGGTATTGATCTTTACATCTTTCTCTTTCGATCTAGAATCGGAATGAGATAATGCCGCAGCTGTTCTGGACAATTTACTTTCAAGCGATGATATGGATTTTTCATACTCTACAATTACGGGTTCAGCGACATTCATGAAATCCTTTTCATTTCCTGCTTTAAGATTATTTAATTCATCGTAGTTATCTTGATGCATCGCAAGTTCGGCTGAAGTTTTTGCATGTCTTTGTGAGA
This sequence comes from Funneliformis geosporum, assembly GCA_946474995.1. Taxonomy (NCBI): domain Eukaryota; kingdom Fungi; phylum Glomeromycota; class Glomeromycetes; order Glomerales; family Glomeraceae; genus Funneliformis; species Funneliformis geosporum. The sequence goes on along the minus strand of CAMKVN010000376.1, from coordinate 25,378 downwards.
GTTCGACGTAAGATTGTTTAAGTTGAAACAATTGTTCTTCCAATATCTCTACGTCTCTGTGATTATATGCTGACTGATTTCCATGTGAAAAAGTGGAAAGTGGTGACGGTGGACGACGCGTTGGAGTGTTTCGCCCAGGAATACCCGAAGAGATTCCAGATGTCGGTGTATTTCTTCCGGGAATTCCGGTAGGCGTTTTTCTCCCTGGAATTCCTGAAGAGATTCCTGATGTTGGCGTATTCCTTCCTGGAATTCCTGTAGGAGTTTTTCTTCCGGGAATTCCGGCAGAAATCGATGACGCTGATGGTGTAGTCCTTCCTGTCGACATACCTAATGATGTTGGAGTGATTCTACCAGGAATACTCGTTGATGATGTTGGTGTACTTCGTCCGGGAATACCTGAAATTGTTGGGGTTACTCTTCCACCAATTCCCGTTGGTATTGAAGAATAATTTCCAGCGGTTGGTGATTTGAGTCTACTAGGTGTCTCTCTTCCTCCGATAGGTGTAACCCTACCAGGTGATATCGTTCCATTTGAAATTCCATTGTTTGCATTTGTATTGGCAAGAGTGACCTTTAAATTTGTAACATCATTACGAAGTTTTATTACAAGGTGTTGTAAATGTCCTATGTCATTCCAACCTGTTTCTTCCTGATTAACGGCAGCGATATTTTTAATATTACGAGCTCTATTGGCATATTTAAGGGTATTGACGGTTTCGTTAAGATTATATTCTGCGGGAGAAACGCATGCGATCATTAATGTTTGTGCATTTCCTCCAAGAGAATCTTGTAATAATCGAGTAAGCTTAGAGTCTCTATAAGGAATGTGAGTTGTATGTTTTGCTTTTGTTGGATCTCCTAAAGCTGAAATTACATTTCCTAACGCCAGTAAACCTGAATTGATTGATATTCCCTCCTTTGCTCGATCACCACTTGCCGCCGTACGTTTTAACTGAATAGAAGCGAAATTTTTTTTTTTTTTCGAAATTTTGAAGTTTTAGATATTTATCGAATTCAAGAAAATTAAAAATGTGAAACAATTTAATCGAATGAGAAATAGAAAATATTTACCCTCTCACTACCAGCCAAATCTACGAAATGAAATTTACTCGTTATTGTAATCCAATCACCATCATCGGCGTGGTCTAATCTCGAGTTTGCTCTTGAACCTGCCAACTTTGATGATGGTGTGGTTGGTCTTGAACCAGGAGGTGGGGACAGATAACCATTACCATTATGTCCACCATTATGAGAAGCCAACTTTTGTTGGGACATAGTGACAGAGAAAATAGCATGTGATCTAGAAGATTTCGAGTTCATATCTGTAGCACCGACTTGTCGATTCAATGATCCTTGTGCCAAATATCTACAAATAAATATTATTTATTGATTTACGTTTAATAATAATAATAAAAAAAAAAACAACGTAAAAAAAAAAAAGTGAATTTGTACTTACGCCATGACTTCATTCACATTATTAACCTGAACTTCCTGTAAACCACTCCAATAAATATTTCCCCTTGAATCTTCACGGATCATGACCTGAGGTCTACATTCATCTTCACCTTCACCAAGTAAATCAATCAAATCTTCATTATAAATTTCTATGAATGATACTTTAATTGAAAATTTTCGATTCAGGTATATTGATGAATTGTTCATTATATTAAATAATGTTGACATTGCACGAGGAATTATTCCTTTATTGTAAAGAGAGGTTGATGGATTATCAGCTGTGCCCATTGTGTAAGTCTTTCCTGAAGATGTTTGACCATATGCCAAAATCGTTACATTGTATCCTAATGGGAAAAAGTGAAATAATTGGTTAGGGATGAAACGATGACGTCAAGACAGTAACCTCAAAACTCAAAAGGAGTGAATCTTTGTCGATCTCGATCAGCTGCGCCACAACTACAAGATACCTTCTAAGTATTTATCCACCAAATTTTCAACAGCCCTTTCATAGACTTCTTGCTGAGTGGTTTCTGGAGGAAACACATGATCAAAATGGAAGATTTGCCTTTTATCACCTTCAACAATAAGTTGGTTTGGGGCATTTGATGGAGCGGTAAGTATTTGACGTTGAAATCTTGAAGGTAATTTTTCCAAGTCTTCTTCGGTAAGTGGTTTTATTCGAAGAGCTGTTTTTTATTTAAAAAAAAAGAAATTATTATCGTAAGATTATTGCAATTATCATCTTTATTTAATTGGACATAGGAAATTTATCAATTGGTTCATGATGTTGGTGATTTGTTGAAGAACGAGGAACTAATATTTGCAATGAGAGCTTTGCCTACCAACTTGTACCGAAGTTACTCCTCCTTCCATTTTTTAAAAATTAAATTTAAATTAAAAAAATTTTTAAACCGTATAAATAAATTAATTCTACGAATTCCCTCTTAATCTTTTATTATTAATGTTTTGTTCTGTTGGAGTTAAAATAAATTTTTTTTTTAAAATAAAAAAATAACCCAAAAATATATGTCCAGCCCGCTGGTCGATTAAATAAAAAAAGGGGGAATCTGATAAAATAAATAAAAAAGGCTTAAATCTAGCAAAAAAATGACAATTCATCGATCGAACACTTCAATTAACGAAGAAATTTCAAGATCGAATGGAAAAACCTTAAAGAAGAAGAAGGTTGAAGACAAAAAAAAGGAAAAAAAAAAAGAGGGAATAATAAAAATCTTTTTTTTTAAAATTAATTAATAATAAGTTAATAAATGGATGGGAAGGTTACTCGAGGTAACCGTTTAAGGAATGAGTTTTGAAGTTCTTTGTTTTCTTTTTTTTTTTTGTTGCATTTTGCATTTTTTTTTTAAAAAAATGCATTCTTTTAAAGTCCATTGTTAAGAATTTAAATCGTTAAAAGCTTATAAAAGGAAATTATGTCGTTTCTTTGTACTTCCTTACTGATTTTTTTGCCTGGAGGGATTACCCGAAAAAACCGAAAAAAAAAAAATAAATAAATCTAAAATCTGATTATCGAGAATTGGCATTCATGTTCTTATTATTATTGTACCTCATGTTTTGAAAATTCAGCTCATGTGATTCGTTGAAACTAAATAGTTCTTATTATATGCAAATAGGCGGGCGTTCTTTTAGGAATTGAGAGAATTAAAAACCTTTGTGTAAGGTCATTTGATTGTTATGTTCATCACCTAGTTGTCTCTTGGTTTTTTTTTATATAAGTCACGAGAAGATTTCGCACGATTAAAATCATTGGGAAAGAAAAAATAGAAAAAAGAAAGGATTGGGGATGAATTGAAGTTATGTTGTTTGTTGTGTTCCTGATCGCGCATTCATGCATTGAATCCACCTTGCATGGATTACTGCGGGTTTCATGAGAATATTTGATCATTATAAAGCTTATTATTTAAAAAAAAAATGCACGTCCCTGCTTCATGTGAATGACCAAAAAAAAATTTAAGTTCTTGCGTGCATGATGACGATATGCGCAGCAAAAGGCAACGAGAATTATTACCTTTTTCTCCATTTTTTTTTTTTTTTTTTTTTTTTGAGAAAAGACCATTTGCATCGAAAAAGAAGTTTCTTTTTAACAATGAATTTTTTTATTTTTTAAAAGGATTTTGTGTTTTGATTCACATGTATGTAACATGAGAAAAACCCATGGTTTGTAACTAAAAAAGATCAAGCAACTTTCCCGTAACAGGATAATTTTAAGACGTAATCCCACCAAAAATGGGAGCGTATTTGTTTTATCAAACGTTGTAAGTTTAGGTTTCGAATGCCCGAAACGATGACGGAAACCAAGGGTTCTAAATTCAACAATGGGTAAAACCCCACACACCAAGTTGAGTATGACGCTACCAAATAAAACGGTATCTCATGTAAAAACCTTTTTCGAAATATGTGTTCGGCTGAAACTTACTCACACCACCCTTTCCCAACTTGTTCATATGAAAGAGAGGGAAATTTGCAATCCTTTGGTCGACTTGATTGAACATTTAGTTATTATTGGCATAAGTAAGGTTATACATGATGAACATTATGCGAAAATAGAAATGTCGTAATATCAATAAGCATATACTGTATGTATCTGTTTGTTGATTTTGACATTTAACAAAAGTCATTTAAGGGTAAAGCTAATAAAAAATAAATAAATAAAATTTTTTTCCAAATAAACTTTTATTTCCGTTTCCTGAAAAAGCGCCCATTTTTTGTTTCTTCAGTCCTACAAGAAATCACAACCATTTAAATTACACGTGCAGATTTTTAGGCGAATCTGTATAAATTTGGTGAGATTAATATATTAAGTCCTAAAAACTAAATCTTAATAATCATAGATAAGAATTTATCCAAAATCTAATCTAAGCAATTATCTATATCCGGGTATATACATACCCCGACCGGAACAGGATTAATATGTTTGTTCCGAAACCTGAAACTTAAATTCAGCCGAGTTTTTTTTTTAAGCCCATTCGAAACTTGATTTTGCTTTATTGAGTTTAGAACTTTTTTGATGGCAAAAATAATAGTTTAGGTGGACATCTGTAGTTACCTAATTTTATCATTATTATTAAAAAAATATATTTCACTTTTTCTAAATGAAAAGAAAATACGAAGAATCAAATTATACTAAATTTAGTCTTATCATCAAGGTTTAACAAATCATCGTCAGGGATGATGTTTTTTGAGACGCCATTAATGTATATTTTTTAAGTATTACAAGTTGATATAAGGCTTTACATTGTTTTCATGATTGCTTGCCCGAATTTTTTATCACTCGTTTTTTTTTTCTATTTAGGAGTGTATAATAGTCACTATCTGATCAACATATTCTCAATTTTTATAATCTATATATAGAATTAAGATTTTTTTTGATTTTTACACAAAATTAATGAGCTTCCGCATTTTCGTTCACATCCGATTCATTCGATGCTGGTAAATTTCTACTCCAAGGATTGCAATGTTCATGTTGTTCTGGGACACGTGCATTCGGAAAGTAAAAGAATGCTATAGCTATCAACACGTATGATATCTAAAACAAATATAGTTATTTATTAAAAAATTCCTTAAAAAGAATAAATCCCTCTTAATATTATAATTAATACTTACTATAAGCATATAACCTTCTAACCAGTTTGCTTTATTATCCTATTATATTAAATGTTATTTACACCATTTGTTAGAAACTTAATAATAATAACAATAACGACAATAATATTAATGTTATTCATAATAAAAGATACATACGGCAACCAGATAATTCACAATTAATACAGCACAAGCCAATACAGATATTTCCAAAGGATTAAAATCCAACGTTAATGGTTTATCAAAAATCCATCCAACTGACACCAAGATTGGTGTTATCAATAGTGCCATTTGCTTTTAAAATATACGCATTTCATAAATTTCATAAGTGTTGGGAAAAAAAACACTTCCCCGTATTGTATTATGAAATTACTTACTACAGATGTATTAAGAATCAAACTAATGGCTGTATCTATTTTATCCTCGGCTGCCTCTGAGATTGCCTGATAATGTTCAATGAAATTTGATACAACTATAATAATAAAATTAGTTTCCAACTTTAAATCTTTTTTTTTTAAAAAAAAAAAAGGAAAAATATTTGAATATTTAAATATTTTAGGTACCACAAATAGGCAAAAGTACTATTCCAATGAAACCTGTTCCGAGTCGAAATTCATGTCCAATATGTTCAATACTGTTAACTAAGGTTTTTGCACATATTGAAATTCCAGCTACCGACCCTGCGATTCTTTTAAAATAAAATGGGTGAATATGATTATCATTCTTTATAATTGGAATTACGGAGAGCGAATGAACTTACAAGAATATATCAAATAACCAATTATACTTCTTATGAAGATGTGTTAATTCTTTTTCGTCTACCGACTAATAAATAAAAATCGATGTTTTAAATTTATTCATTTATTCACACTTATTTCGTTATTGGAAACTTACCTCGGACGCGTGAGTTTTCAATTGAAAAACTAATAGTCCTATATAAACCATCATGAGTACGATGGCCGTGGCGTGACTGATGTTTTGTAAATTACAATCAATTAGATTGGCTTCTTCCGGTAAATTAAGGGGTGCAGCGGCGATTTTAAATGCCGCAGGAGTGATTAATGCGAGAACGGCCAAGGCCAAAATGGATGAAGATGTGTCCACAAAGGTGTTTATTTCAATTTGGATGTGCAAGTGTTGTCCTTTTCCTTCACGTATACGACGGGCCGTGGGCCAAGAGCCTACAACGAATGTGATGCCTAGAACCTGGTAAACGAATCATCCAGTGACTAAATTAAATGATTTTGCGCGAGAAACAAAAAAACTACCTTTGAAAAACCATAATTTATTATACCAGTGTGATATTACAAAGTATTGATCCTAATACGGCGGATCGTACAATCGCATATTGATCGTCCATTAATGCATAAGATTCTATAACCAATTCTACAAAGTTTCCTGACAATGCGTGAAGAACTGATGCATATGCCTATTGAAAAATTTTATATTTATTTATTTATTTTTTTTTTTATTTTTTTTTTTTTAAAAAATTTTTTATATATCATATCGATATACTTTCGTTTAATCGATCATCAAAGATTTACCAGTCCTAACCTAGCCGATAAATCTTCTACACCAATAGTCATGAGATTCGACAGAGGAATTATGGCTAAAAAACTGACGAAAAACGTAATCAATTTGTCGACATTATAATGTGGTAATACGATTGCCGGGATCAAAAAAATGAGCAACACATTTGCTCTTCCTTTTTTCTTTAGTATGGAAACTAAAAATTCTCTCCATGATTTTGGATGTAGTAAGTGACGTTTTTTGAACTTTTCTTCGTTGGATTCGATATCTGAATGTTGGGGGCCAGCAGGTGGAACCTGCTATATTAAATTATCATTAACTTTTGAAACTGCAGAAAAAATGAACTAATAAAAACTCACTTCTTCAGAAGTTATTATATGTTCACTCATTCTTTTTCAAAAAAAAAAAAATAAATAATCCAGAATTAAAGGGATGAGCTGCTTTACCCACATCAAATTCTCTCTATATATATACTTTTTATACTAACCAATAATAATAATGAAAGATCCCGTTAGGCTTTCGAGTTTTGGGCTTAGTAAGAATTTTATTTTTAGTAATGATTGATAAATCTTTCTATTTAAGTAACTTTTCATTTGATTGTAGTTAACGTTAACATTGTTAACATTGTTAAAAGGCCGCAGTGATTTTCATGTAGATATTGTTTAATTAGGAATTAAATTTTTTTTTAAACCTTATTTTTTAAGGTTCTTCTAAAATAATGCCACGTCAAAGAATTAATCGAACAGGTCATCGAACAAAAAGATTCAAAAATCAAAGTTCAATTAATTCATCGCAACTTAATCCAATTGATTCTTCGGATACTTCACCACAACAGACTCCAAAAGAAATTGCTGGATACTATTATGATCATGAAAAAAATAGGTATTTTAAAATAATGCCAAATAAGACGGTTGGATCAAGTCACCCTTTTAGCGCTGATTCTATTGGGACAAAGACGAAAAAAGCTGAAGAGGTGAAAGTTATGTCTGATAACATTTAAACCCAATTTATTATTTCTTTAATTAATTAAAAATATATATATATATATTTTTATCAAAGAAAGCCAAAGAATATACAATACATAGAAAATTTTCAAGCGCAATGTCCCTTCTTTTTGACCGAGAAATAAACCCCAATAAACCCATTAATGTTTCAAAAAGGTAAGTTCAACAAGTAATGTATATTTGTATCCGTTACTTTCTCTTAATAACAAATATTATTTATTAATTGTTTATAACCTCAGTGAAAATCGACAAATTTTAGTAAAGTCATTACGTCAAATTGGTACGATTAAGACAAATACCATGGAACGTTTATATATAAAGGATTTTCGGGTATTTTAATTAGAACTTTAGATTACATACACAAAATAACCCAAATGAAGTTTAATTTATCGGTTTATTTTAATATTTAAGATCCATCCATCTATGAATAAAATATTTTATGGGGATACATCTGGAGTCATAAGGTTCGTAATTTTCGTAATTATACATTACGATTGATTGATTGATTGATTGATTGATTGATTATTTGATTATTTGGTTGGTAATTTTGTTCACATAATATCTAGTCAGATTAAGTTTAAGTGCGCATCTGAATCATGCGTGGAAGATTATAATATACAGATGCTCAATTTTTCTTCAGAGGTATTATATATCTTTTTTTTTTGTCTCAAGATAAACGTTTATCTTTTAAAATAGAATTAACCCAATGATATTGATGTTTATTTAGATAACATCAATGCGCTTGGAACGTACGAATTTATTGATGTAAATATGCAGTTTTATTAAAGCATTAATAAGAAATTATCATCATATTTTTTATATTCAATTTAAATTTTATAGAGGCACCTCACTGGGTGATCCAGTTAGCTCGGGCGTTATGTTTGTTGCAAAAGTATGTTCAGAAATTGATCCTTATGGCTTGGGTAGGTCTTTTCATCATAGCGTTCCCTTTTGGATCACATGATTACATTTTTAACCGGAAACTTTCATCAATAATAGAACCAAAATATGCTTATAATAGTCGTTCGACAATCTGGACCTCTTCATTTTCAGAGATAGACTCTTCCATAGCAGTGGGTAATTGAAAAATTAAAAAATGACAGTCACTTCAATCTTTTAAACTATAACATCTCAAACATTTAAAATCAAATTAAATACAAGGCTCATCACAAAAATTGTCTGTGATACAAGGATGGCAAGAAACGCCATTTATTAGTAATTTTAAGACATATAGTGATGTTTTCGCTTTGGACTTTGATCGTTATCAGGTAAGGTTATGATTTAGCAGTCGATTTCAGTCAAAATTAATATCTAATTTTTTAAATGGGTCATACGCGTTGGAAGCCTAATGTAGTTTTCTCGGGTTGCAGAGATGGGAGATTACGTATATTTGATTTACGTTCCGATTCACGTCATGGAATTGGACCGATGATTGACCAAAAATCCCCAATTTGTCATTTAAAACAAATTGGCGCGTGGTATATTTTATCAGATGGAATGAATGGATCTGTACGTGTTAAGTGATTTCTTTTTGTCATTTCAATCATTTTATGCTAAAGGGTTGGTTTCGATTTTTTTTGTAGGTTTCCTTGTGGGATATTCGAAATGAAAAGAAGAATTATGATAAAGCTTACGATAATAAACCAGTTATAGAATTTGAGAAAAATGTCAATTCGACCAATATTCAGTATGGATTTGATATAAATTTAAAAGAGGACATTTTATCAATAGGTACGCGAGCTTTGCTTATTTTTATTGTCACTATCTAATCTTTTATTCTAATTTTGAATTAGCTGGCCAAGATAATAAAGTTAGGTTTTTCTCTATAAATACTGGAAGAGCCATAAGACCTCCAATTGGACCATTCAAGGATAAAATACCCGCATTAAGATTTTGCACGTGGGACCCATCAATTTCCAATCCTAAATTGGATGAGAGGGGCGAAGGTATCTGGATTGCCTCCGGAGAAGAACTCCAATGGTGGAGCGTTGGCAATGATATGAAACAAGATTAACTATCACACATTACTCGATAAAACTTGGAACCTTTTCTATGTGTTTATTTAAATTTTTTTTTAGATTTTTTTATTGTGAAACATTTAAAGCGTGTCTCGTAAATTAAAAGCGCGTCTCATAAATCGCATTATTAAAAATAAAAAGCCATATGGAACGTTGCAATAAATCCAAGTTGAGAAAGGAAGTATATGTTTTTATACGAACATTTCTGATATTCACGTTAAATCTTATCACGTATTTTTTCAAAAAAATGATCACGTATTTTTTTTTAAAAAAAAATAAATAAAATAAAATGGAACATTTTCTTCATCTTTAGTAATTGATTATTCATTTGCCATTTATCATTGTTAAAAAAAGAAAAAGCGTGAATCATTATCAGAATGATTTATTTAATTCAGTGATAAAATATCCCAGAATACTTCAAAAGTCACAAGAAGGCAGCACGTATTTTATAATAAATGATTTTATTTGTTCTTATGATCTGTTATTTCTAATGGCAAACTAATTAATACATCACTTATTTATTGCCAACAAATTTCGAGGATCAATTATAATTCAATACTTAAGATAATCATGTTTTTCTTTTTTCGTTATCGATTTAAGATATTTTCATTATATTGAATGTAATTTTCCAACAATAAATTTAATGATTAATGTAATATCATCAAGAATTTGATAACTATAATTACATAGATTTGAAAAAAAAAGGAAATCAATTGTGTTGAAAAAAAAAATTCTGATAACTGAAAGATCGAAGAAATTCCTTCGATAAGTTCTATTATTCTAAAAAATTTTTGTATTTTATTTAAAAAAGAATTTTATTTTTATCCTTTTACATTTTTAAAATTAACCTTTTTTTTTAAAAAAAAAAAAAAAAAAAATCAAAACGAAGTTATTAATAACAATTTTTTCTATAAATAAATTGTTTTAAAAAAAAGTTTCGATTCATTAAGATAATTATAAAAAAAATACCGTGTAACGAGAATGAAGATGCAAGAATGATTTTTTTCTTTAATCTCGACTAGCGATTCGTCAAAAAGATGATATATATATTTTTTTCCTAAGCCATTCTTCGAACATTCTTTTCATGATAACAGCGTAAACACGGGATTTCCTTTGAAATTTTTTTAATGTAATTTTTGTATCTCAATACATAGGATAGGTAACATGATACTTGAATGAAACACTAACGAATCAAGAAAAATAACAATACCTTTTATAAAAAAAAAATAATAATAAAAATAAAAAATAAAATAACATAAATAACCTTTTTTAATTTGATACATCTTTGATACAAGGAAACGTATTCTATTACATGGAACAGATTTCTTTTCACATATTCAAAAGAAAATGAAATAAATACCTTTGACACAAAAAGCCACAATAGCCTATATGGTGGTCTTGTTACAAAGGTGTATTGTCTATTGACAATACCATAACACATTCTAATTGAACAATTCTTTATTCATGTGATTGACTTATTTTACAATACATACCTTTAATGGAGCAATAATAGTATTTGTTCGTTCCGGTACTAGGATTTTATGCAAATTAATTTTCTCTTTTTATTTATTTTTTTTTTTTTATATTTTAAAAAAAACAAAATGGCCTTTCATAAAAAAAAACAAAAACAAACACATGCGTGATAAATATGATAAAATGGGTGCGTAGTATTCAAAAATTCCATTCACTCGAGAGGAGAAAAAAAAAAAAACACCTTTGTGTACTCTAGCTGAAATGGTGATTCCCGAAACATTTTCAAAAGCAATGATCTTACCAAAAGAAATTTAATAATAACATAGGGGATGATGGATCGGAAACAATTTATACCAAGAATCTATTCAAAGTAAATCACCTCTTTGCACATTCGACCGATCATCTTTCGTTATTTAATTTCTTTCTCTCATTATTTTTAGTTAAAACTGTGTCATCTCATAATATAAAAAAAAAAACAACGAATGAAAAAATACACTTCTCTTTGTGGTAAAAATCAATTGATCATAAAAATTAACTTTGTACCACACACAACAATTATATATTAAAATTAAATTATTTATTTAGGTAAAAAAAAAAACATGTGAGAAGAAGAAAAAAGAATCCAAGTTCAGAAAAAAGAATCACAATATGTGCATTATGAACACTTAGAAACCGTAAAAGTGCAATACATTAGATTCAAGGGGGTTAAGGCAGAAGAAGTTGATTCTTGGAAGGAAATTTGTGCCAATAATATATTCCCGGCAATAACATTTACAAACAAAGTTATAATTAAATTTATGCTTAAAAGAATATATGATAAGAAGATGCATTAATCTAAGGAGTAAATGTGTAAATTATGCGTAAATTGCACATTTCGCGTGGTGTACGTTCAAGCATGTAATTTAATGGTTCTCGGTGATCACGTGAACAAATTAACGTCACGTGCACGCTTCGATGTTGTACGTATTACGTGTAATTTAGAATGTGTGAGAAGCCAAAATGGAAGCCATGACAATTGTTTTCCAGATTTGTGAATCTAAATAAGTATTAATGAAAAATAAATTATTAATTTATTTTTTTTTCCTTCTACCGTAAATTTTTCGTCGAGTATCACCGTGACTTTTGATTAACCGTGATGCTATTTTAATCATCGTACAGAAATTTTTAATTTCAAAAAAGTAGGTTAGTGTAAATAAAGAATGAAGAATCACGTTGAAACGCAGTTTTATTATTTTTTTTTTCCCTGATTGCTGTAAACAATAAGAAAAAACCTGTTTATAACTCCAATAGTATTAGGGGAATTTTTTTTTTCATATTCAAAGTTATCCATTCATATAACTGAGTCGATTCAATCATTTTTTTTTTTTTAAAAAAAAAAACATCTATGAAGCCTTATTATTATTTGGCGTTTGTTATTCGTTTTAGCCATTTAAGTTATACTACAGCTTCACCATATTATAAGTGAAAAAAATATAATCTAGAATTCTTGATTACAATCACGTTCTTCATTTGCAATTGTATAAAAAAAAAAAAACTTGATTAATTTGTTTAGATCTCTCATTGCAACAACAACAACATTACAAAATTTTAATCAATTTCCAAAAATTTATTAAATTGATTTTTAACGCAAAAAAATGTTATATTGTTTTACTCATTTGAGTAAATCTGTTCAAATGAAAAACCCGGAATTACCGTAGTTGATTGGTGATTGGATCTGACCTTATATTTCAGATTTAGATAAATTGTATATCAATATCGTCCGATTATACAATTAATGGACACCTGATTTTTCCTACGAACCTATCCGATGCTATACCTAAGAATTTACCTTGTTCATCGAATTTAATTCAAAGTTTTTTTCGGTAGGCATTAATTAGATTACGCGCACCTTTCTAATGGAATATATAAACACGTTAAAGAAGAAAAAATTAATAACATAAGACTAGGATCGACGACTCCTGAAAGATGTAAATGGTTTCATTAATTCAAACGCATGAACAAACAAACCCTCTTTACGGATGATTTTTTTGCTTTAAAAGCATTATTTTATTCTTATTTTTTTTCATTTTTCTCCCATTTAAAAATGGAATCCCTGAATTCAATAATTTCAATGAATGAATTTAAAGAAAGAATCATGTTCAATGTCTCAACGCTAGTAAATACTAGGGAATATAAATTAAAGTTAGTCATAATATTTCATCATAAACTAATTTATAAATGTAACGGGTATTTTGAATTTGTCCACATGCTTTTTCCATTTTATTTTTTATATTGTATTTTTTACCTTTATAAAAAGTATATTTGTCGGAGATTAGCCAATTGTACGACTTAGGTATGCCTATTAATTAAACGTACATAAATAAATATTTAATATTAATACCTTTTTTTTTTAATGTACAGTATATATTTTTTTTATATTATCAACGCATATATTTAATATTAATATATTATTGTATATAATAAAACATAAATTAACATAAATACAATACAACCCATAAAGATAAAATTTTTACTTGCGTTTCAAAAAAAAAAAAAAAAAATTATTAAATTTTTTTCTTGCCCTTTTTAAAAAAAATTATATATTTTATTCTTATCTTTTTTTATTCCTTTATTTTTATCATCATTTTATTTTTATTTCTTACTGTAATTTTTTTGCGGCGCATTTAAACCTGCTTTTTTATAATTTCTGAAAAAATTATATATAAATCTGTAAAACTAGTATCAAATTTTTTTTTTAAAAAAAAATCTTTTTTTTTTTAAATCATCTTTTTGAATGTACTTTTAAAAAAGTTCCAAGAAAAAACAAAGGTTGTTATCCAGCGTTCTCTCTGAGAAAAAAAAAACCCAAATTTATATAGAAAATATACGTACATAATTATATACATATATATAAACGCACTTTTATATTATAAAAAAAAAAATTACAAAATCAAACAAAAGTAAAAAAAAAAAAACTTTATCATGGCAGCGCCTAAATTTGATGAAAACGATGTTCTTGAATACTCACCTTCGTTCAGATCCCCATTTAGTTTGATTCAAGATGCCACATTTGTTCACCAGGATGAATTGGCTTTCTCACAATTAGATATAGCCTCTCCGCACATGCCACCACATCATTACCTGGCGGATTCAGAAGACGAGATGGAAGAGAGTGATGTTGAACAAGATGATTACATCGACTTTCGTGAGTTCATCAATCACGATCATGACGACTACAACGACGATGATGACGACGACAGCGAAGATGACGACGTTAATGATAAAAGTATATTAGAAGCTTTGAATAATAGACCCCCTTCAAGATTAGGTAGACCACTTTCCCCTTCCCTTCGTAAATCAACGAGAATTTCCAAAAGGAATGGTCCTTCGGTGGATAGAATAAAAATGGAAAATGCTTTTTTAAAAAATCAAAATAATAAACTCGCCCAAGAACTTGAACAATGCAGGTTAACGATTCAAGCTCTAAAAAACATTGTAGGTCAAAAAGATATAGCGTTACAAAATGTTCGCGCCGAGAATCAACAAGAAAATTTAAAAAATAAAGTGTTGGAGGCTTTGTTATTAAGTAAACACGCTAAAGATGGTAGTATCATTATTAGAAGTGGTGGAAACGATAATAATCTTCTCAACAATCTTCCTTCGGTAACTTCCTACCTACAAGAGAGAGATTCCCTGAAAAAAGAAATACCCCGTAAACCTGTACCACAAGAGTCGGAAGCCCCCATACCCTCACCACAATCACAACAAACTCCTTTGGTCTTGCAAACGGCGGCCGATGCTTCAGATGATAACGATTTGTTACCTCCCCCCCTACCGCCAAAAAGACAAAATCGTCATATAAGGAGATGGTCAATGGATTTTGGACCGAATAATCGATTGGGTTTTGACGATGAATCATTGAACATCGGTAACGACAACGAAACTTCGTTTGATGATCACCATACGATGTTGCCACCTTCCACGTCGGTTACACCAACGTCATCCACCCTCACACCAACCAAAGATCACGATCTACAACGCAGTATTCCACAGATCCCACGTCTCTTGAGACGACGAACGGGGGATATCATCCAATCACTGGCTTCATGTCGTCCTTCATCGACCAAAAATGGTTACGATTACTCCCCGCCATGCACTCCCTCTTCTGATAGCGATGAGAACGAATCGATGATGGAAGAAAAGTCGGCTAATAGAAAAAAGTCAGCTCGCAATTTATCAAGATTTCGTAAAATCTTTTTACGTTAATTAACGGTTTCAACAATTTCGATTCGCTTTTTTTACTTGTAATATTTTTTTTTTTCGTGAACGATTTTCCCGATTTATCTTCGAAAGCGATTTTGTAAAAAAAAAAAAGGCGGGCCGGCAATATAAACTTTGGTACTATACGCAACGTTACGAATTATGATTTCTTTCAATTCGTTTTATTTTATTTTAATTTTTTTAATTTGTAAATAATGAACATAATTGACCTTTGTATACCTCTGTTAGTGTAAGACTTTAGTTTTTTTTTCCTTCTTCCGACTTGCATTTTTAACTTTCACAATTTTTACACAAAAAAAATTTAATAATCTTAATCTTAATTTCTTTTTCACTTCTCAAAAAAAAAAAATTCATTTTAATTTTTTTTTTTTGGATAAAAAGCTACAATCTATTTTTTTTTTCTCTTTACCACCTTAAAAACAATTATAGAATCTTTACTTAAACCTCCCCTTCTTATTCACTAGTAATACTTTTTGTATAAATCACAACAAAAAAAGCACGACGAAAAAAAAAAATATTGATTTTTTTTGTGTATATATGTAGATATTTAATCTTTTTTAATTTTTTTTTGTTTTTTAGCTTAGTTTTTTTTTCCCCTTTTAATTTTGTTTTTTTTTTGTTTTTATTTTATTTTTTTTTTGAAAAACAAAAAAAAAACGAAAAGTTTATGGCATAATGCTTTTAGGACATTAAGGATTGATATGCGGTTAATGCGGTAATTTGAAATGAACATTTTTTTTGGGTTATGTTACGTTTGGGATTTTCTTTTATTTGTATTAGATAAGGTTTATGAAACAAAAAGAGGTGTGCAAAGGGAAATAGTGCTGATAGATACCATAATTAAGCTCATTGGGTAATCTTTTTTTTGTCATAAATCGATTAGTATGTACACAAAAAATGTATAGCTGGGAATTATAAAAAAAAAAAAAATTTTTTTGAAAATTTGAAACTTTCCAAATTTCGAAGGTTTTGTCTGTGTGATGTGAAATGTGTGGTGTGTGGTGTGGTGTTCGGAATATTTTGTTTAACTTATTGCTTTTTTACACTATGCGTGCATATTTTGAAACTCGCATGTTTGATGCTGCGCGAGAAATTCAAAAGTCCGTGAACCTTTTTTTGCATGCAAGTTATGCAAATGTGATCTAGGAGATGATGATTAAGACGTGACTATTTTTATTTTATCCCTTTATGGGTTGAATGCTTTTTTTTTAAAAAAAATCATGCACATTTGTCTTGCTAAAAAAAGATTGTATCAAAGGATGATTAAAATGCGTTATATATGCAAGAAAAAAAAATGGATTCCATATGGTTGGGAATTTAGAATGTTGGAACGAAGGACGGATGCAAAGACAAAAATTTTTTTCTTATCATCTGTAAGATTGTATGGCGTGGGCATATTATCATTATTTCATTATTCCTAATTAGAAGCTTGGAATTTTTGTTCCATTGGTGGTACTTATTATTATGACTTTTTCTAACTGAATACAATGATTTCATTGTGCTAAAAAATTTAATGGAAATTTAACAATAAAAAAAATTTTTTTTTTGTCTGATAATTATTGATAATTATTGATAAAGATAAAAGCGGGAAGAAATGTAACCAAATAAAATCATTTTTGCTTTATTGGTAAGAAGTATTCTGTTTCGATATATATATTTTTTTTTGTGTGTTTCAAAACATATATATATATTTTTTGATTGTCCCCTCCCCCCCAAAGAATGAATGACTTGATTTCAATGATGATTTTGTTTTCTTTTACGTTTCAAAAAGGAAAATGATCATATAGTTAAGGTTTCGAGGCTAATATCGTTTTTAGCAGATTTACTCTTTTTCATTAATTTCCTGCAACGGGAATATCTTTTAAATGAGAGCCATGTGATTAGGTTTCGGTAATTTGCGGCAAATTCAACCTTAAATTTCAATTAGGTTTAAAGTTTACATTGAAAATTTTTTCAATTGTGTCGATTTAAAATTATTCTTGATTGAAAAGATCTAATTTTTTTTTCTTTTCTTTGTCCCATATTTTGGAAAGTAACGGATTTTTTTTCTTAATAAAAAAAAAACCATGTTAATTTGAACGGATCAACCTTCCACTTTCGTGTGACATATTCTGATGAGTATCATATCATACATGGGGTTATTTATTTATTTACATGTTTATATTATTGATTATATTTATGATCAAATATTTCAAAAAAATTGGTTACATAAGGGGATAAATTCATTTTTTGTTCTAACTTTTTTCCAACTCGGAATTTTTTTTTTTATTTTCTTAATTACTTGATTTTTTGTTACCAATAATCACACGAATACCTGCAAACCAGTTTTTTTTTTTTTTTTTTTAAATTTATTTTTATTTTTATTTTTTTTAATTTTTTTTTGTGCATAATCAAAAGGTTTTTAAGGGGATAAAAAAAAAAGAAAAAAGATAAAAAAAGATCGAAAATTACCCACGCTTAAAATACCGTGTCACTCACGTTATCATCAAACAGGCGAAATTTTATTTTTTGTTTCTTTTGTTAATTTTGTAATGTATATAAAAAAGGGGAATCGATTTCCTTTATTAGGTTACAATAGTTCAAAAACCTTCACTTGTTTTCGTCTAAGCGGAGATCTACACGTGATCCTGATGAAAGTACTTGAATGATTAGAATGATTAGAATGATAAGAACAATTAGATGTTTATAGCATGAGAAATTGTTGATTGACATGTCCATATCTCGTTAAACAACATCCGTGCGTAATTAGCCCTCGATTGATTTTTGTTGACACATGAAACCTTGAAACAAGTTCAACTTGTTGACGCAATGTCGCGCGAAATGTAGGTTATCTTTTAGACTTAAATTCACATTATATTATTTTAGTTTATTGGTTTGATTATTGATTATTGTTAGGTTATATTAATTATTTGATTTGAGAAAATATTTGTATTAAACAAGAAAAAAAAAAGCCGAACGCGAACCTATTCAAGTTGAATTCGAACAATGAACGTGAATTAAGAAAATTCGCAATGATCAATTTGTCGGACATTGACTTAACATCCGATTTCGGTATTTGTGAACACCCATGATGCTCTGTTGAAATAACGTTCCTTGTGATATATTTCTTGTAAATGATCCTTCACGTCAGAAGCTAATCAAAATGCCGGTTTCCTTTGATCCCTCCTCCTCCCTCAAAAGGTATTCATCGCGAAATCAAAAGATTTCATTTCAACATCTTTCGATGCATTTCGATATATTCTATAAAAATAAATTGCGATCCAACGATTTTTTACATTTTTTTTTTTCATTAAATTAAAATCATTGTAAAATAATAATAGTGTTTTGCGAACATTTTCAAGATGTTGGTTTGAAATTCCGACGCGTGTTTTAATGGATACACCCAATTTTAAAGCTCGTCATCATGAAAATTTCCTGTAAAAGAGGTGCTTTTAAAACGAAAAGTGAAGCACACTTTCCTTTAAAATATTCCCCGAATTCGGAACTTGTTTTTTACGTTATCATGTGATCGCGACGTGATTTTGCTTAATGCTAGCCAGGATTATAAAATGAATTTCTGATGACGTCAATGACGGATTTTATTTTAATATTTTTTTTTTTTTTTAATTTAATTTTTCGTCTTTTTTATTTCATATTAGAAAATGTTTGTTTATTTATTTTTTTTCGAGTTCGTATTGTATTGAATTCTCAAGTATCGATTGGTTCACATTTACACAAAATTTCTCGCGGCGCGTCTGTGAGTACCGTGATCTGCTGTGCCAAATTAAATCGCGCCCATTGGTTCTTCAAGATATGCGTTTAATGAATAAAAAGTAAAAAAACAAAACAAAATCAAAATACTATTACGATTTATTTCTCTTGAAATTTTTTGTTTTATAAACCAAAAAAACGGGTAAAATTTTATTTAACGATTTTTACTACGTCATTGTTAATTTTACAAGAAATTTTTTTTTTAAAAAAAAATGCGCGGCATGATGATAACTGATCGTGTATAAAGATTATAGTTTTATTATTATATTTTTCCAAAATGATCCAACCAATTTTTGAATCCCAAATCATGCATTCAGTATTAATTATCTTAACCTTAATACCTTTAAGATAAATTTATTGATTAATCTTGTGATGATTTTTACCCGGCAAAAAAATGAGCGGAAAAGTTTATCGGTTGAAAAATCCACCTTAACATAAAAATCATTAATCCATTAACTTTATCAATTATTCATTTTTCTTTTCAATGTAAATCACTTTCGTGTTTTATTCACGTTAAATATATAATTACGTCGTTCCATTATAAGGATATTTAAAAAAAAGTCATCGGTTACTTACAAATTTCACCAATTCCAATTGCTCTAAAACCGGTCAAACAGATCAAATAAAAGACCACCGGAACAAAACAACCGAACCCGTCAAAAAATAAAAATGAAAAAAAAAATACTACAAATTTTGAATGTACATAAACAAATCCTTTAAATAAATATATATATATATATCAAGTTCAATTGATTTAGCTTAGATAACACCTAATTTCATGAACTATGATGCTGAAAAAAAAATTTTTTTGAAGAAATTGAAGACTTACGAAAAAAAAACGAAAGAACCTATCTAGAGAGAAGAATATTGCATAAAAGGTTATTAATATCTTTTTCGTCTTCTTTGATCCTCATATTTACAATAATTTGATTAAAATCTTCCAATTCGTCTTGTTTAGCTTTGATCCAATCTTCTATTTTATCTTCACTCAGAGAATTATATTCATCTATCGCACGCGACACATCACTCTTCCAGTAGTATGGATTGGTTCCATTATATCCCGGTGATGTCGCATTCACCAAGAAATTAAAATCATTCCTGAAATTGGTTTCACTGATGCATGGTAAACACGATATAACTTTCTCTGATACATGCGACCCCTTCAACTTTGCAAGACTTTTTTTAATATGAAAGTAAATTAGATCAAAAAAAAAAATTCAATTGTAAAATTGAGTTGAAAGATAAATAAATAATAATAAAAAAAAATTATTACCTGATGGTTTTTTCATCAGCACATTTGGAGCATACCATGACTTTAAATTCCCAAAAACGTCTACGATTATTATCTTCAAGATCCTGACCACAACATTGACAAGTTTGACCTAAATACCCTAACCAGATGAATTTTTGCTCAGTTAAACTATTTGGTAGCTTCATAAGTGAATGTAAAAATTTCGCTCTTGAATTACACCATATTTGTTGTGTATTAATCGAATCCGACCATAATATAATCCTGAACTGTTTACAAACTAAGGTTAACGTGTATAAATCTTTTGGATGTAAATTTTCGCAAATTTCCATGAATAATTCTTGTGGTAAACTCAAAAGTTGTGACGTTGAATATGTGGGTATTTGCGTTGTTTCTTTTTCTTTGCTTGGTGATGTCTCTGTTGAGTCCATTTTGATTTCTTCTTTTATGCTTTGATTCTGCATAATATCCATTTTTTTTATTTCTTTATAGAAGATTCACGATTAAACCCTTAAAGTGATTTATTTTAGTCGATTTAAAATCAAATGAATTAATCATGTGAATTTCATGGTAATCGCCGCAGCTTTCATATTTTCAAAAAAATTTTGCTCGTAATATAAAAAGACCCTTTTTTTTATAAAAAAAAAAAAAAACGTTTATTAATTTATTTGGCAATGCGAACATGTGACTGATTTTTTGATCTGGTAACAAAAACTGGTGTGATAATACCAGTTTTGTCTTGATTTTTTGTTCGCTTATTTGTGCAAAAAGCCGTGAAAGATTGATTCTTTAATCGGTGTTAACGCTGTAACGTCAATACAAATTTTTTTTTCTTTCTTTTTTTTTCTTTTAAAAGAAAGGAAAAATATTAATGAGAGCAAATATAGATTTTAATAAAAAAAAAAAAAAGTGATCCATAAAGATATTTAACTCGATTTTGCGGGACCAAGACTGAATATTAATTGATTTAAAAGAAATATTAAGATCTCACTTTTTAAAAAAAAATTTCAATTTTCTCTCTAAATTTTTTTGTTTTCACTATAAAAATTCGACAAATATATATATATATATCGATAATCTTTAGTTAATAATTACACGTAATAATATCCAAAAACTACCAAGTTACGCTATTTATAAAGAATTAAATTACATATAAGACCATATATGTAATTTTTTACGAATGTTTATATAATTTCAAGTTCATTTCGAGTTTATAAGAACCATTATTTTTTTTTCAATCTCCAT
Organism: Funneliformis geosporum; assembly: GCA_946474995.1. Taxonomy (NCBI): domain Eukaryota; kingdom Fungi; phylum Glomeromycota; class Glomeromycetes; order Glomerales; family Glomeraceae; genus Funneliformis; species Funneliformis geosporum. The sequence continues at coordinate 3,788 of CAMKVN010000376.1, read as the reverse complement.
ATCAAACTTTCTTATCATCAATCATGTCAAGTAGATCAAGTCGCCAGAAATCAACTTCATCTCTTGCTAATTCTTCACCTTCTCGCTCACCATCACCCTCTTCTTCAATACCATCATACTCATCATTTTATAATCCTTGGAGGAAAGAGGAGCTTATAGCAATCCTCGATTTTATCAATGATAACATTGCTGATTGGATTGCCCATCCAAAACTTCTTTGTGATAAAGCGATACAACGAAATATAATTTATCAAAGAAGCATTCAAGCTGTTTATCAAAAAGCTCTTAATAGTATAAACGCGATGAGAATATGGTTAAAGAATAAAAGGAAGGGCCACGAATCAATTATCTGGAGTGACACACAGGTGACAGAGTTGTTGGAGAAGGTTACAAGGAAAATTATTGAAAAGGAAATCGAGGATAATCGTGATGCAAGTGATGTCGAGTCAATTGACTCGGAACAACAAGAGAACTCGTCGTCAGAAGAGGATAAAGATATAAATCATGAAGAGGATAACGAGGAAGAGGTAGAAAAAGAAGCAAATGAGGTGAAAGATATCGAGTAAGCCCTTTATGTTCCTATTAATTTCTTTTGATGTCAAATTCGATGTTTCAATCTAACGATTAAAATCTCATTTTAGCGATTCTGATGTTTTTCCTGAAACAGATCCACCTTGTTTACCATTCTCTATTCCAATGTTGAATGAAATGTATAAAATCAAATTACAAGGTATCGACAATATGGATAGCGGTAATTCAAAAGATTTGGCCAAAGAGGTTCTCAATAAGAAGTATGAAGATATCCTCGGTATGGTTCATAATGTTTATATGAAACATGAAGAGATTGTCCGCTTAATCCATAAAATTGAAAATAAAATACAAGATTTTAATAAAGAAGATTTGTATTAAGGCCTTATGGAAATGGAATTCCAAAATTTAAGATAATAACCATTATTACTATGTTATATTTGAAAAAAAAAAAATAAAGGTTAATTATGATATAATTGTATAGATTTTTAAATTTCGTTACTTCCTATATTCTTCTACAATGCTTCAAAATGAATCTCCTATCGCATAGATACAAATTTAATCATGGAAAATATTTCAAAAAACATTCAAGCATGGCGGCAAAGATCTCAGATTACTCTACAGATCAATTCTCGATTTTTACATTGACAGAAGCTTTGATGCTTTTTACAAGAAAATAAAGAAATTGATTAAATTTCTCAATACAAGTTGGAATAAAAAGAGTGAAAAGTTAATTCCTTTTGAAAAAAGCAAATTATCTAAAATTTGTTCCAAAGAATGTAATAATCTCTTATGATATTTGATGTTCTTCGGTCTCGTGCGAATATTATGCTAGGGGATTTAAGTGTTTAATATGTAGAAACATCAATTTCGAAACGCTCACTTTTGGAAATATTTGGGTTACAAAATAAAAATACTATTTGAATAATTACGTGCAATTGATTCCTTGTATGACTCATTTTTGGCCATTTCAAAAATTAAAAAAACTTTTATTTGAATTAAGGATTTTATATCTCTATAAATTGGTTTCAATAAAATTTGAAGTTTCTTCAATGTTGAAAGCTAAAAATTTCTGTTTTCATCCTCATTGAAACTGGATAATAACCAGATAATTACGTGTCAATTGTTCTTTAGCCATAATATTCGGCTTGTATATGGGGGGGGGGGGGGGGGGGGGTACTTGGAATGTTTTTTTAAAAATATCGTTAAATTGGAAGTTCGGGATTTTTTTTAGTTAATTCGGTTTAAATTACCAGTACTACGAAGTATTATTGGACGCGTATTTCTGACACTATAAAAATAATTTCCAAAAAGTATAAAATAACTTTTATCCGCAATGAAGAACCTAGACAGTAATTGTTGGATAAATGGTAGCTACCAATACCCCTTCCCTTCCCTTATAATTACCTGTTTTGAGGTATTGATTTTCTTTTTTCTTTTTTTTTTTTTATATAGGAGATTATCATCATCGTTGAACTAAATTCTTATGGGCGAAAATGTTTCTTAGAGACGAAACTATTTCCGAAACCGACGAAACATCCGATATGATGAAATGTCAAAACACAACAATGTGGTTTATAATTCCAGTAGAAATTATGATAAAATATTAAATTTTAGGTAAAATTATTAAGAGAATATTTATTGTGGCGGGTGCAATCATAGGAAGACCTTTCTTCTAATTGGTTGAAAAAAAATTGATCATTATAATAAGTACGAGCGACAAAAAAACTATCCAATAATAATATAGTTGTTTAATCTACAAGAAGTTAATTTACAAGAAAGAGATTTTCAACATATAGAAAACATCTATAGAACTAATAAAGTTACAAATAATATAATAATATAATAACTAATTATGAAAATTCTGATATAGATGTTATTTTATTATATATTTCATAAAGTAACGAAAAGCAATGAAAGACAAATATTAAAATATAATAAATTATTGGATTTATCTTTTCATATATTCAGAAAGTATACAGATTTCTTTATTTTTTATATAAATTTGTAACTCTTTACTAAAAAATTTTAAAACAAGTTTTATAACAATATAAAGAACTTTAAGCTTTGTATTATAAAAATACCTCTAAGTAAATCCTGATTATTTTGAATTATTTTTGCAAGCAGTTAGTTAGTGTTTAAAGAAGCAATAGTAAGGTATATTTTTTACTTAATATAACTTCATTTTCTGAAAAAATATTTTAAACTGTATAAATAATATCTGATTTAAATTAATCTTCAATAGCCAATCATAGGAAAATCTTCTTATGATAAATATAATGACTTACCTAATCATGTGTTACTGCATTTAAAAAACTCTTTCTGCTTTTTCACAAAAAATGACAAAAAATAATCGAAATAGTAGACAGCAAAATAACAACCAACAAAGAGAGCGCTCAGCGTCGCCCCTTCAAAACAACAACAACAAAAAGAGAAACACTACTCAAACTTTAGAAGTTTCTCCGGAACAAAGCACCTCGCAAACTGTAACTCCTGTCATTATGGACGTTGAACCAACTTCGCAAACTAAAGGCAAAGAACTGGAAACGTTTGACCTCTCAAAAAGAAATTCTCTCATTACCCTCCACAACGTTGACGAAAGTTTTGACGCGTCAGAAAACTTCCTTGACCCAAATACGCCTTCAGTCCAGGCCTTCGATAGACCTAAACCTTCGTTCCATGGTTTTTTTCCACTTGATGATTTCCCTGGAACTTCGCCACAACATAAAGTTTCCACAGTCATAGATCTCCTTTTTGACAAATATGACTCTTTCGCTGGGGCGGTTTCGACAAAAAACCCCTTAAACCATGCACAAAGAATTATTAAAATCTCGTTTCGCAACCAAGAACATCGCGACCATGCGTGTTCAGTACCATTACCTAATCTAGAAGAACGCACGTTTTTACCCCTAGATGTTGCTCCATCTCATCCGTACATTCCTACGATGTCGATCAAAGTTACGGAAATTCCCCTGGATGTCACGTTACACCAAACTAAAACCACATTTGGACGTTATGGTACGATCGTCCGTTTCAATATGGAAACTAAGAACATGTGGCAACAAGCCACCATAACTTATGCACCAAATACGAACTTTGTCGAACTCAAAAAATGTAATGGTGTATTTATACTTAACGACATGGTCAGGGTACACATGTGTAATCTCTCAGGTAAAGAAATTAGAGAAAAGTCAAAATACTCGGCCAAACTTGCAGGCTTGCCAAGAAATACTACGGGCAAGCAGCTAATTGATATTGCA
>CAMKVN010000375.1:0-30712 GCA_946474995.1 Funneliformis geosporum | reverse complement strand
CTTTTATATATTAACTTTAAAAATAACTTACCACTTGATTCACAATAAATGTTTGAAACTTTTCTTTGTTACAACTTCCTTCAATAACTTCAGCTGCAATAAATCCATTTAATGTTAAAGCTGGTAAGATAGTATACCTAATACCCCTTACAAATACAACTGATTTTTTTGCTCTTGTATTAATTATAGAATATCCATAAGCTCTACTTAAACTTCGTTCATTTTTGGCAGTTTCATCTATAAAAATTAATTGTTCAGAACTAAATTCACTTATTTTTAAAATAAATTCACTTCTCAACAATTCACTTTTCTCTCTTGCAGCTTTCTGTAACTATAATTATAAACACCATCAATTGTGTTTATTTAATTAAGGATTCAAATTATAAATCAAAATATATTGCTTACTTTTTTTCTAGTAATCTCACAAAAATTTAAAGACCTCCATAAAGTTAGTACAGATACTATTTTACCAGTTCTTTGAGTTATTTCATAAACTAATTCATCCAGAAACCAATCAACCTTTCCTTTAATAAGTTCCTATAATACCTATTATTAAAATTATATAATAAATGATCATTTTAAAAATTTAAGAGAAAAAAAACTCATTTAAAAATTTAATACCTTCATATCATATGTATTAAATGTTTTCTTTCTTCTTTGATTTCTATAAAATGAATCAATAACACAACCCAATGTTTATATATATTATAAACTTTATTAATGGTTCCTATGCTAATGTATAATCTTTCTGCAGTTTTCTTTTGTGTGTACCCTTCTGCGATACAAAATACAACACGCCATTTCAAATCCTTACTTAAATTTTTCATTTCTAACAAAATTATATATTGAATTAGATTATGAAGTAAATATATAAATATAAAATCAAAATATACTCACAATTTATTAAAAAAAAAAGAAACTTTCAAATCTTCATAAATTTAGTCTTAGCAAACATAATTCACTAAAATTCTGTAGAATTCGTATGGAATTTGCGAAATTCGTTTTTAATTTATGGAATTCAGAAAAAAAGTATTCGAAGAATTCATGGCAAAGCTTACAAGGTATAGCTTATGTTTTTATAGTATAATATTAGTACAGTTCTGAAATAATTTATTGTAGAAAAAAATTTCAATATAAGCACACTCTCACAAAAATCAGATGATACGCTTCGGTAGAAATCAAGAAATTACGATTTTTTTGCTGCCGATCTACTATTCCCTCAAAATTGAAATTCACATAATTTTGAAAACCGCAGTAAATATTATAATTAGATATTAAATTTTATAATATTATAAATTTATAAAATATTATTTTTATTAAATATAAAACTTTTACAATAAAAAGAAAAAAACTTCTAAAAATAAAATATATTAATGTTAAATTTAAACATATAAAAAAACTACCAGAAAAAAATAATTTACTTTATATATCAAAAATTATTTTTAAATTAAATTATATTTAAATTTAGCATTAACTCATTTTTTATTTTTCTAATAGTTTCTATTATAAAGTCCTATATTTTTTAATCTAAAAATTATATTTAATATATAAAAATAAATTTGAATTTTTTTGTCAATTTTTCTTTTTTATTACAAGTTTTAATAATCATCTAATTGATTTTCTAAAATTTATGATTATGTAAAGATATGATTATATAAATGTATAAATGTATAAAATTTTAAAAACTATAGAGTTATTTAATTTATAAAATATTTTTATTTTAGTAATAACTATTTTTAAAAATAATTTTAAATAATTTATATAATATAAATTTTAAAAGTAAATAATTATAAAGTTATAAGGTTATAATTTTGATTAAATTATAATTTAATTAAAATTATTAAAATTATATAATAATTATAAAAATAATTATTTATTAATAAAAATAATATTTATATTAAAAATTATAGATAATATTAATTATAATTAATTTGTAATTATATAATAATAATTAAATTTATTAAATAATTATAAAAAGATAAATTTTTATAAATAAATATCTGATTATATTATTTTATTTAAACTTACTATTTAAGTTAAGTTTATTATATATATATATTATTTTTATTTTTATAATAAACTAAAAAATATACATAATTTAATAAATTAAATAATTTTTTTTTAAAAAGGTATAAATTAATTAAATATTTTTAAAATAACTAATTAAAATTTAAATAAATATAGTTCTTAAAATTTAAAAAAATATTAAAATATTATTTATATATTTTAGTTTTTAATAATTTTAAAATTTAAAAATTTAAAAATATAATATAAAAATTATAAAAAAATATATATAAGCAATTAAAAAAATATATTTTTTATAAATCTGAATTTATTTTATTAAAAAAATCTTATTAGCATATAAAGTAAAATTTTTTTTTATAATTTCTTTCTTTTCAAAACATCTATAACATATTAAAATATATGGTTTATTAAAGTTATTATAAATGTAAAAAAGATGTTAATAAAATAAATAATTTTAAAATAATTAAGTATATAAATATCTAATGTTATATTAATTATTTATAAGATCTGTTTTTCTTCATATTAATTAAATAATATATTTTAAAATTTTTACTTAATCTTATTTTAATAAATAAATTCATTCATTTCTAATTATCAAACTTCATTTTAAAAATGTTATATTTTAATTTATTTTAATCAAAAAAATTTAATTAGTCGACCAATAAAACAACACTTCACGTGACAATTATGATTCACATGATATCAAATTTTAGAATTTAGAGAGGATCGAAAAAAATTTTGAACCATCCTCTGAGATTTTATATCAAACATATAAGTACGTACAAACAAAACGTAAAAAGATGGCTCACGATCAAGTTTGGTTTTCTCGTCCTCGTCGTTATGGAAAAGGTTCTCGCGAGTGGTAAGTTAAATATCCGTTTTTTTCTTTTTTTTTTTTTAGTTATACCAACATTTTTATTTTATTGAATAATAAAGCCGTGTATGTGCTCATCGTGCCGGTTTAATCCGTAAATATAACCTAAATGTTTGCCGTCAATGCTTTCGTGAATATTCCAAAGATATTGGTTTTATCAAGGTACATTTCATTATAACAAAGCAACAGTAAAACTAATAATATTATTAATTAATCTAACAAAATTTTTTCTTAATTAATAGTACCGATAAGCATTCAAATATTGTTAATTAGTAAAAAAGTAAATTACTTTCTACAATATTCAATAAAATACACTAAAAAAAATATGTAAAAGTCAATGAAATTCTACCCCATTAACTTTAATAAATTTAAAATATTTTATTAATATTCTAATAATAAAAAATAAAGATTGCGCAATTGCAAATTTTTGATGTTTGGAATTAAAAATATTATAAAAAGATAACTACTTGTATTATAAGAAGGGTGGATTCAAAAATTCATTCGATCAAAGAAGAATTTAATCACTCTTGCCCTTCGTGAATAAGTAGGAAAGAAATCATAAGAACTCTGGGACATAAATTGAAAATCGTATATTAAAAAAACATGTCCAATGCAATATAGTAACAAGTCTGTAAATAGGTTCAAACACTCACCTATCCTATTATTCGGTGTAAAAAAACTTTGTAAGACCAATTCAACAATACGATCAACGTGACCACTTGCCAAAACTTGTTTCATGTTGTCAGTATCCTTTATAACGTTCCAATGTTTTACAGCGAAATCTTGGCCAGCATCTTTTAATCGGTCATCATAATATTTCCAGCCCAACATTAAGATTTGATCCCAATTTTCATGATTCATCAGCCTAATAATCCTTTTTGCGGCCATTCGACCAAGGTGTTCTAAGCTAAGCATATCAGCCTTAGAATAAATCTCTCTTAAAAGCTCAAATGTTAATCCCTCTTCAAGTTTTCCGGTGTAAAGATGATGAACAATACATCGAAACGCGTCAAATGGCATATCTTTAATAGAGATGGTTTTCATATGACCTTCCAACCATTCTCCTTCCAACATTTTTTCAAAATATGTTGATCGAGCTGTAAGGATAACTCTATGTGCTTTCATACTTGAACCACAATCAAATACGAATTCAACATCACAAAATCTATCCACTCCAAAATACCTCTCAAAGGACATAAGTGATACATTATTTATGTCCATTGAACTCGAACCTTCTCCGGAAGTGATGGCATCTTCAAAGATTTGAGCTCGAACTATTAAATCTACTTCAGTATCATTTGGGAATATTTCTCTAAGAGGAACTATCCTTGCAAATCCATAATCCGCCTTTACTCCGTTGAATTCAAATTTCGTCTCCAAGGTATGACGGTCTATTACAAGTATAGGTCTTTGCTTTGTGGTTGGAATATTTAAATCTCGATAAAGTGATAGTTGAAATTTCGTGTGTCTACCCGTTATATTATTTTGTTTTTCATAATGTGTCTGAATTGATTCAAGATAAAGAGAAATGAAATCATTTGATATCTTATCTACGCCATTAGGAAACAATTTTAACCTCCATAAATATCCCGTATTATTGTAAGAGTTATTTTGTTCATTAATGGCATTGATGTCACTTGACTTTACACTTTGACCCCTCGGTGACCAAAATCTTTCACTATAGAAAAAGCTACCATTTGGGTGTCGAGCCACGAGCTCATTAAAGCAACTTATTTTCCATGTGAAGGTAAAGTGATTTCCTTCCATAACTGAATTCTTCCAAACCTCAAGAAAATTTGTTAAATACAAAACTTGTAAAATCGTGGCTTTTTACTGAGATCATATGACAAAATTATAAAACGCGTAAGATTTTTTTCTTGTAGGATTTTCTTTATAGAAATTTAGAAAAAATTTGTTTTTTTGCAACTACATACCTTCTATCAAAAGATATTAGATAAAAAGTTAACAAGGATGTATTAGTGTAGGAAATGTGACACATTTTGATTGATTGGCTGAATAAGCCACTGACGTTGACTTATTTTCAGCCTCGAGATTTTATTTTAACATGTATTTTAACTTTCACAGTTGAAAAAAAGAACTTTTAAAGATATGAATTTTAGAATTTTAGAATTAAGTATAACTTTTTATTATATCCTTTAACTTTAGCTAAATGTGAACAAAACAAAATCAATTTTTTTCTACAATAATAAAAAAAAAACGAATGCATTCTAAATAAAAATCATTGGATATTGTAAATTTCTTTTATGTCTTTTGAAATACTATTTTAAACCAGTACTCTTTTTTTCATATGGGCCGAACTGGCCCCGTGGGCAAGGAGATAAACTATCAAACGACCACCTTGCCCACGGGGCAATTCGACCTTGATAAACCACAAAAAGAATTTTGGGTTCCGGGCTTACCCTTCGAAATTTATTTTTGGAATCTCAAGATTTCATCATTAAAAAAATAGAGGTGTATGTATTGGCGGAGTAAAGGAATCTTGAGGTTTTTGTTTAGATTTGTTTTAACCTTAAATTAATCTTCACAATTTTTTAATGTAAAGCTTCCGACATTACAATTTTAGGAATGGGCTATAAATGTTCAATCATGAAAGTATTTCTCAAAAAAAAAGTAATATTGTTGGTATTATTTTGTCCCTCGTGATATTAATTACACAAGTGAATGTGGTTAAAGATTGTTGTTACTAGAAGATTTTATTTTAATTATTTTTTTAGTAGTTGGGTGAATTGGAAGGTAAGAAATAAGTTTTAAACATAGTGGTCGGTGATTTTGGGAAATTTTTTTTTTTAAAAAAAAAATATATATATATCGTGAAGTGGACATTTTATATAAATGTAAGATCTGATCTAAACGGATGGATATAGTTTTATGTGGGTGGGCGATTGGATTATCATTACTAATTTTATATAAAACTATGAAATACATCTGTCCAAATGACAAGTAATTATGAAACAAAACGAGAACTTGGTCATTGGAAGTATCTTATGTTTTATTTATTCTTATTTTCGATTTATCTAATATTTTTTTTTTCTGTTTTAATAATTGTAGGTTGGAGAAAATGTTATATTAGTTCCATATAGGCCCGAACATGTACCTAAATACCATGAATGGATGCAATCACCGTTTCTTCGGGGTAAATTCATAAAATTCATTCAAGACGATTTTTATTTTCTATTAATGTTCCGATTATTTTTACGTTGGATATTTAGAAATGACAGCATCAGAACCATTAACGCTTGAACAAGAATACGAGATGCAAAGGTCTTGGCATGTCGACGAAAACAGTATGATGCTCTTATGGTTTATTTCATTGATTTTGAAAAGTAAATATTAATATCTAATTGTTTCCGAAAGAATGCACATTTATAGTTTTGGCAAAGCCAGAGGTATCACATGAATTAACAAATCAAGAAATAAAATCTGCAAGTATGTTACGTTTTATTATTGAAATTACCTTTTTAAAGTATTCTAATGTTTTTTTTAATTTAGAAATGATTGGTGATGTGAATTTATTCTTTAATGATAGTGATAATCCGAGTATTGCCGAAATTGAAATCATGATAGCAGGTAAACTTAATTTTAATTTAATATCTTCTTTTCCTTTTTTTTAAAAAATAAGCAGTTATTACTAAATTTTCTTAGTAAAACCGAGACCGCGGAGTTATTTTACTAAGTTTAATAGTAAAAATTCACCTGTTACTAAACTTACTTTGTAAAAGCTATTTTTGAAATTTTTTAGTGCAATTACTAATAATATTCTTAATTAAACCTTTATAATAACTTTATTTTAATATATCATTGCCATCTTTTTAAAGAACAATCATATCGCCGATCAGGTTTAGCAAAGAATGCTTTGTTGCTAATGTTTCATTATGCGATAAATAAATTAAATGTAACAAAATTTATAGCCAAGATTTCTACAAACAATCAACCATCAATACAATTATTTACAAGAAAATTTGATTTTGTGGAAATGAGCTTTTCCAATATTTTTAATGAACATTCTTTGGAATTGGTCGCTAATGAAGAAATCAAGAAAAAGGTTGATGATAGTATGAGAGGCAAATTTGTTACGAGATCTTATGATTGAGATATGAAAATTTAAAATAAATATTGATCCATAGTTATCTGCACGTGTGCCTGTCTTTTTCCATAATATCTTGTAATTAAGCAACCTATCGATGCCAAAAAATAATATTTCGATCACATGATTTACTTTCTCGTTTTTGAATCACGAGAAATTTTCCATCCAATCAGAACATAACTGATGTAGGTTATCAGAAGATCCCAAAAAAATTTTTTTTTATTTTTATTTTTTTAGAATTTAATTATTTAAAAAGTGAGTTGATTAATTAACAAAAGAAGAAAATATGCAACCTTATTAAATTTTTGTTTGATTTCTAAGCTAATTAATAATTCGTTATATTGCCTTTTAGTTGATTCAGAAGATGGCCAACGAACTAAGTGATTTCGCTATCAAGCCTCAAAAACATACCCCGAATTTGAACACATCGGAATGGCCTTTACTTTTAAAAGTTTGTGTTTAGTACTTTCTTAAAATTTTGATTAAACTTTAATACAACGAGCACTAATTTACTTATTTATTGTATTAAAGAATTATGATAAACTTCACGTTCGTACAGGGCATTACACCCCTGTTATTCAGGGATGCTCACCACTTAAACGTGAATTAAATGATTATATAAGGTACTTGTTTGCTCATGAAAGTTACTTTTTTGTTTCCACGAATCTTACTTGAGCTAAGTTCGTTAAATAAATTCATTAGATATGGAATCATCAATCTCGATAAACCTGCCAATCCCTCATCACACGAGGTTGTTGCGTGGGTACGACGTATCCTCGAAGTTGAAAAGACAGGACACAGTGGTACATTAGATCCTAAAGTAACGGGATGTTTGATAGTTTGTGTAGATCGGGCGACTCGTTTAGTTAAATCACAACAAAGTGCAGGTATTTGTCGTTTATTATTTGATATACAAATAAAATTTTTATTAGAGATGAGATTTTGATCTTTATATTTCATTAGGAAAGGAATACGTGTGCGTTGTTCGATTTCATGAGGCTCTTGAATCTGCCAAGAAGTTTGTACAAGGCTTAGAGACCCTTACTGGAGCTCTATTCCAACGGCCTCCTTTGATATCTGCTGTAAAACGTCAATTACGTATTCGTACCATTCATGAAACAAACTTGATTGAATACGACGAAAATCGTCACTTGGGTGTGTTTTGGGTCAGCTGTGAAGCTGGAACTTATATCAGAACGCTTTGCGTACATTTGGGTTTGATCCTTGGTGTCGGTGCTCATATGGCAGAACTTCGACGTGTTCGTTCCGGTGCAATGTCCGAGAATGTGAGTAAACGAAAATTTTGATTTTGCTATTATTGTTAATTGTGTGGAGATTTAAGCTTTTATTTTTTTAAAAAAAATTTATAGGATGATATGGTAACAATGCATGATGTTTTGGATGCCAAATGGGTTCACAAGAATACGAAAGACGGTAATTTATAAACTGCATGTAATAATATATGTCAATTCCATAATTATTAATTATAACTACCGATTTGTTTATTTCAATTAGAATCATATCTTCGAAGGGTTATTCGTCCTCTTGAATCTCTCTTGATAACTTATAAGAGAATTGTTGTCAAAGATAGCGCTGTAAATGCTATTTGTTACGGCGCCAAACTTATGATACCAGGTCTGCTTAGATATGAGGATGGTATTGAACTTCACGAAGAAATTGTTCTAATGACCACAAAAGGAGAAGCTATCGCTCTTGGTATAGCATTGATGACAACTGCGGTTATGAGTTCCGTGGATCATGGTATGAATCTTTATTCGCGTTTGCCTTCATTCTTATTTTAATTCACACATTTCTAAATGTGTTTTATAGGAGTTGTCGCAAAAATTAAGAGAGTAATTATGGAACGAGATACGTATCCAAGAGCATGGGGGTTAGGACCCAAGGTCAATAATATTATTTGACAAATTATGTTGCTTAGTTTCTTTTTTAAAAATAAAATTAATTAAACTTCTGTTTAATAGGCTATGGAAAAAAAGAAACTCATTTTCGAAGGAAAATTAGATAAATATGGTCGCGTAAATGATAACACCCCTGAATCTTGGAAGACTTCATTTGTAGACCTCAGTGCAGTTGGTACCAAGAGCGATGCAGTACCAACTACACCTGCGAATTTAATTTCTACTACGCCGTCTACATCCGCAGTAGTTTCAGCACCTGTTCCCGAGTTAGTAGAAGGTGGAACAAGTAAAGCTGTGAAGGTACGTTAAAAATCTTTCTTAAAAAAACAAAAAAAAAGTTTGTTAATAATGTTGTTTTTTGTATGAAAACAGAGGAAAGCCGAAGAAGAATCTGATGTTCCTGAAGCAGAAGAAGGATCCAAACCATCGAAGAGAGAAAAGAAAGCAAAGAAGGTTAAGATTAAGGAGACTTCCACAAAGAAGGTAATTTAGTTCATTTTTATTATGTTGAACTAATTTATTGAAAATTTTTATTTATGACTTTATTTTATTCGCAATGTTAGAGAAAATCAGATGAAGAAAGTGATGCTGAAGAAGTGATAGAGAAGACTTCAAAAAAGAAATCTAAAAAAGAAAAGAAGTCTGCAGTTTCTGAAGTTGAAGTTGCGACAATTGTTGACGAAGAAGAAGAGAAGAAAGAAAAGAAAAAATCAAAAGTGAAAAAAGAAAAGAAGGATAAAAAAAGCAAATCAAAAACCTCATAATAAAAATTATTTTTCGAAATTATTTATTTTTAATTAGTCGTTGGGTCAATCAATTTATTTTAAACTAGAATACTTCGTAATATTCGTGTAAATATTTTTATATAACATTTTTTTTTTAATTTCTTAACGAATATGAATTCTGATTGCTGATTGGATAGTCGATCAATTGCCTGAATTAAATAAATAGATGATAAAATGAAATAAGTTCTTTTTATTGACTATAAAATGTTTGCTGAACAACACCCTCGAGAAGACGCTCCTAAGCGTGATTTGAGCAAAACTGCCGAAGACGACGATGTATCTCAGCCTGATATGAAAAGAATTCGTGCCGAACCTTCGGCTACTAACGATCTTTATCTGGACACCGTACGTTAACTCAAAAAGTCCTTTATTTTTCAATTCCTGACAACGCTTACTTATTTTTTTATAGATAAATCGGCATATGTTGGACTTTGACTTTGAAAAAGTCTGCTCGGTTTCTTTGTCAAATTTAAACGTATATGCGTGTTTGGTGTGTGGTAAATATTTCCAAGGTGAATATTATTCAAAACTTTTTGTCTATATACGTTGAATTGAATTGTATAAATTCTTCAGTTGTTTGATTTGTTTTTGTATCATTATTCTTATTAGGCCGAGGACGTCAATCACACGCGTATTTTCATAGTTTGCATGAGAATCACCACGTTTTCATCAATTTACATACTCTTAGGGTATGAGTTTGATTTAAACAAATTCATTACTTGTTATAATCAATTTCTGAAATTATTTATAATCTTCAATAGGTATACGTTTTACCTGATGGATACGAAGTCAATGATTCATCATTAGATGATATTAAGGTGAGCGTAAATCTAAAATTTTTTTAACAGATTAATTCAGTATAGTTGAATTCTTTCTTACATTATTTTTATATATAGTATGTACTTCATCCAACTTTTACGAAAGAACAAGTCGCGAAATTGGATCAAAATATAAGACATTCATATGACTTAAATAACAAAAAATATTTGCCAGGTAACAACTTGGTAAATTATTTGAGAGTTTTTATTTTTACTTTTATTTCAATCGTATTTTATATGATTAATTTAATTGATGATATCGATTTGTTCGCTATATGCAGGTTTTGTGGGTCTTAACAATGTAAAAGCCAACGATTATGTTAATGTTATAATACAAGCGTTGGCACACATTCCACCCCTTCGAGATTTCTTCATCTTGCAAAACTTTGAATCAAAGTCTCAATTGGGTAAACCATAAACATATGTTATAAACGTGATAATTTCGTGCAAATTTAACGTTTCTAATATTATATTATTACTACATACACAGTGCAAAGGTTCAGTACTCTGGTTAGAAAAATTTGGAATCCCAGAGCATTTAAAGGCCAAGTCAGCCCACATGAGTTACTTCAGGAGATTGTTAACGCGAGCGGCAAAAAATTTAAACTTGCTGAACAAAGTGATCCTCTTGAATTTCTTTCCTGGTTTTTGAATACATTGCATAAAGATTTGGGTGGAACGAGAAAACCAAAGTCGAGTACGTTGTCTTTTATATATATTTATGAATGAATATCATCATTAATGTTGATATTTCATTATCAATTTTAGGTATTATTTATAAGATATTTCAAGGTGAGGTCAAAGTTGAAGCACAGTCGGTTCTTATAAAAGATGATGCTGATGAAGAAGAACGATTGTTGTTCGATCTTGACAGAGGTAAAAATATCGAAGAACTTTTTATTTAGCCTATTGTTTAGAACACAGATGACAATCAAATTATGCGGTCATTTTAGCAAGAATATGTAATTTTTATCTATAAGTTAATGTACTTATGGAGAAAGTGATTTTTCTTATATTTGAAAGGGAGCAGAAGGAGCATAGGACATAAAGAGAAGCAGGTGAAAATAAGGTGTTTGTCCCTAATCTTGGCCAAACGTGAAGTGTCCGCATAATTTGATACATTTCATTAATGATAAATTTTTTATATCGAGATTTTTTTTTGAATATTTTGCTTTTTTAATATAATAGAAATTTCGGTCAATATATCACCTTTTCTATTTTTAACGTTGGATTTACCTGCGCCTCCCCTGTTCAAGGATGGGGTTGAAAAGAACATTATACCTCAGGTAAGTTCATGACAAGATTCCATTCTTTTTTATTTCAAAATATAATAATACGTACGCTTTTTTTTTAGATTGCTTTGACAACGATACTTGCTAAATATGATGGTCGTACTTCTCAAGAATCGGTTGGAACTTTGAAAAGGTTCCAACTTACTCGTCTACCAAATTATATCGTTTTTCATATCAAACGATTTACTAAAAATAATTGGTCTGCGGAGAAAAATCCAACAATAGTTAACTTTCCAATCAAAAATATTGACATGAGAGACTGTAAGACAAAATGTTTTTTTTTGATTTTAATACATATATATATGTTTTATCAAATTTTTTCTTTTAATAAAATTTAATAGACCTTGAGAATCTGGATGAAGATATGCTTGATACTCGCTATGATTTAATCGCAAATATTTGCCATGAAGGTAGGCCAGGAAAGGGCAATGGTATCTATAAAGTTCATGTTCAACATCGTGGAAAAGATCAATGGTATCAAATTCAAGATTTAATTGTTGAGGAAATCAATGCACAAATGATATTTTTATCTGAGAGCTATATTCAGGTAATCTTTCTCAAAAACTTTTAATCTATTCAACTTGTTGTTCATGATCAATAATATCATATTTTTATTTTTCAGATATGGGAAAGAAAGGAGCATGACTTGTGTTAAAAAGATTGTATTATTAATATAAATTTAATGAAGGATTTACAATAAAAATAAAAAATAAATTTTTTTTGAAGTTTAACCCAATTAGGCTAATTATTATCACATGACCACCCAACCTATCACATTAAATTGGCGTATTAGGGATTTTCTTATAAAGCCAGACCTCTCTTTTTTTTTTAATAACAAAAATATGAATCCACAAAGAATTCAACGTGCTGTCGCACCTTCAGGCTACTCAACCCCTCTTGTTCTTCCGCAAGGAATACAAGGAATACCTCCACAATATCAGTATCGCCCAGTTCCATACCAGTCTTATGGACATTCTCAGGTTAGTTACACGACAACAAAATACATACTCTCGCGTCAATTCTATAGATTCTGAGTTACGCCTAAGCAGAAACTCAACGGACAGCTCAGCTTTCCCATTTTTGGCTTGCACCAGGAATTATGTTTAGAATATGTGTAACATACTTCTGCGTGCATATCAATATAAAGTTGTAACGTTTCTAATTATTTTATTAGTATATTCAACCACAAAGGCCAACAATGGCAAATACAAACCAACCTCGCCCGATTCTTGCTTCACAGCACGCTGGTCCTTCAACGGTAGCAATAGCGCCAGTACCAACAGTAATAAGGAAACGAATTAATCCCGACCCTCCTTCGAATATGGGTGCACAACAGTCAAAGTAAGTCTATTATATTGAAAATTGTACTGCTAAATTTTGATCTTTTTTATGAATTATTCATTTTTTTTTTTTTTAAAAAAAAATCATTCCTAAATAGGAAAAAAAGAGCAGTTGAACGAAATATTCCCGAGAAGGTGAGAAAATTTTCATAATGATAAACATTATATTAATTCGAAATAATTCTATTAAATTTTTATTTATTTATTGGAATAGCTAAATGCTATTGTACCCGAGTCTCGTTTATATACAGAACTTCAAGAATTTGAAAGGAGACTGGATACGACAATTTCAAGGAAACGTCTTGAGATACAGGAAACTATTAGTAAACCAATGAGGGTAATCCTTATTATATTTATCATTTGTTTATAAATTGTTTCAATATTAATTTAATTTTGTAAATTCTGCAGGTAAAACGCACGCTACGAGTTTTTATCTCCAATACAGCAATAAATCAAAATCCTGTGCAGAGGGAAACCGATGAAAATGAACTTGAATATTGTGACGCAAATACTCCGGCTTGGATACTTAGAATCGAAGGAAGGTTGCTTGACGTAAATAAAAAAAATTTTTTTTTATGGTTTTCTTTACTCCCAATTACTTATTACGATTATATATATATTTATTTATTTTTTAAAAAGCTTCCAAATGCAACCAAGTCTACTAAAGCTCCACCTAGAAAATTTTCCTCTTTTTTTAAATCTATCATCGTTGAATTGAATAGAGATCCTGAAATGTACCCAGATGGAAATTTAATTGAGGCAAGGAACCTATTTCATCATTTTAAGTAATTATTAATAGATTACAAATTTTTAATCTATATTTATGTATCACAGTGGAATAAGACTTCTTCTAATCTTGAAGGTTTTGATGGATTTGAGATTAAACGAAAGGGAGACACGAATCTTAAATGTAAAATATACTTTAATATAGAGCATATACCACAAAAATATAAATTGTCTGAGGAGTTGGCGGACTTGCTAGACATGCATGAAGGAACAAAACCTGGAATTATTATGGCATTATGGCAATATATTAAGGTTATTATAAAAGTATGAATTTATGAGGCGAATATTTATAAAATGATTTATAATTTATAATTGTAGATTAATAATTTACAAGACAATGAAGATAAGAGGTTAATTAACAATGATACGCGCTTAGAATCAGTATGTTTAAATTTTTTTTAAGATTTTTTTTTCTTTTTCGAAAAAAATTCTTTGCACATTATATTGACTTGTTCTTACTTCTAGCTTTTCAATTGTCCGCGGATGATATTCCCACAAATGCCGGAATTGCTAAATAAGCATTTGCAACCTTTTGATCCTATAGTCATAGAATATACTATTCGGTATGAATTTAAAATTAATCTTTCTTTTCCTTCCCTCAATATTGAATTATTTTCTGCCGAAATTTTTAGAGTAGACAAAGATTTTCATCAATCAAGATATGCTTACGATATTGAAGTTGAATTTGACGACCCTAATAAAACGAGACTTTCTTCTATCCTTTCTAACGGTGCGAGCCAAAGGGAAATACAAACCTTTGATGACAAGGTTCGCTTCAAACCATAAGTTTATCTATTTGAATTTAATTAAAGTCTTACACGTTTTTGAATAATTTTTAGATTGTTCAATGTGTACAAAGTATAAACAATTCGAAAACCAAACGCGACTTTTTATTAAATTTTGCGAAATCTCCCGTTGAATTTATTAATAAATGGGTGGAAAGTCAAAGTCGAGATTTAGAGGTAATTAAATTTATTTGTTGTGACTAATAATTATATATGTACGTGAGATCTCACATTTATGTTTACATGTAGTTAATATTAGGAGAACATTCGGTCAATCTTGAAGATCAGAGAAGATCCAATTTTTACAAGCAAAGTTGGGTCAGCGAGGCTGTTTTTCATTATTCTAACGCATTGACTCAGAAAAAAATGCACGAATTATTAGGGTCAAGTAATAGCGGTATTAGAAATGAACCGAAAAAGTAAGCGAGCGTCATTAACCTTTGTTAAGATTTCGTTTCGGCAATTATTATATATTTTTTGTAATTTTAATTATATAAATAATTGAAAAAATAAAATAAATAAAATAATAATAAAACGCAAATATAAATAAATTCTATCTTAAGGCTTAACTGATATTCTGTATTACATTGTGTTCAATAATGGAATTTTAATATTTCTAAATACACTTGACAAATGATCACTTTACAATATCTTAATAGAATCGTTTTATAATTACACCGGAAGTGACCAATACTAAAAAGGGGATTCTTTTAATGTTCATTGCTAACTTTCTTTTACTTTTATATTAAGCTTTACTTTCTTTTTCTTGTAATCCTTTTTTTATCATTATATTCGACTTCCTTTTTCCTCTTCTATTATTCTCAATACTTTCTAATTTCTATTTATTTATTTACAAAAGATATCTTTAATAATTATAAAAAGGTTTTATCATTAACAAATTGATTTATTTAGTAGCGTTTCGTAACTCTGTCATCTCACCCTTCCATAACTTTAATTACAATGTCATTAATTAAAAAAATTAAATCTCAATACGAAATGTGGAAGGTAACGAAATATACTAGACGAAGATCCGCCATGACACCAGATTTCGAACAAAAAGATCCTGATTTTTACAAACAGAATTATGTTAATGGAGTATATTTAAATTATGCTAGTCCAGAACAACCTATTCCAAAAAGGAATGATAGTAATGCTAGCTTTGTAAAAAAGAACAAGAACCATAATAAACATAATAAATCTTCGAAAATGATCAGGTGTAGCGAAACTTATAATTCATGTTAATAATTTCATTATTATATGTAAAGGTAAAATCATTGAATGAAGAAATAATGTATCAGGTAAGGCTATTATTACCAATGCTTTGATTCTAATTTCATCTATGATAATAACAAATATGTGTCTCTCTCTTTTGATTAGACGATTGAACGTCTCATTTTATCGGTCCCTTCTTTTCTAAAACTTATTTTTATCGCATTCAAATTCATGATGATTTTTTAAACGTCATGAACATTTTCTTTCCATTTAATTGTACAAACAGGTTCTATTTTCATGACCATCATTTTATTAGTCAATTTAGAATGATTTGTTTATATTAATGTGATCGATTTTCACTAGAACTTTATTTTTGAGAATTTAAAGATTAATTTTAATTTTCTGTGATCTTTTATTTAATCAGGGAAAGGATGATGTATATTATATACTTGTATATTATAAGAGATAATTTGATGAGACTTTTTTTTTTTTTTTTTTATAAATAAAGAGAACTAGATGGGTTTTTTTTAATCATAACGAGTTCAAACATGTGATGTCATCAATGAGGGGATGATCTAAGATAAATTAAGCACTGTGTACTGCATGAGGTAATTAAAGATTTAAATTAAGTTTTGGTTAGACTTTAACCATAAAATCTTTTTTTTCATTTTTTATTTTCAAATCCTATTCCTTTCTTAGAATTGTCAGTATGGTAGATATAGCACTAGATTTTGCGGACGACTATATTTTTGATGATTTATACGCGCGTTTTTATCTACGAGTTCAACCAAATTCCACCTTTAATACAAATGTAATACCTCGTGAAAACAGTTATAGACAATTTTTATCATTATTCATACTTACAAATTTTTTTGTATACTTTTTCTATTTTTTCTTTTCAACGTTATCATACATTGCTATATTTGATAAAGATTTAATGAAACATCCGAAATTTTTAAAAAATCAAATATCGAAAGAAATAAAGTTATCTGCTATTGGTTATCCTGTTACTAGTCTTGTTACTATACCTTGGTTTCTTGGTGAAGTTAGAGGGTATTCTTCTTTATATGATGATATTAATAAATATGGGTTGATATACGCTGTATTCTCTATTGTTTGGTTTTTATTCTTTACTGATATGTGCATTTATTGGATTCATCGATGGTTGCATCATCCACTCATTTACAAGCATTTGCATAAGGTAATTTTTTTTTTTTATTTCCAAAATATGGGACATTCAAAAAATATATTTAATTCTCATATTTTTGATATATACATACATATATATGATAGCCACATCATCGTTGGATCAGTAAGTGTTCTTTATATTTTAATTTTTTGTTGATTATTTATAAATGAGGTGTGAAATTAATCCCTTTTCGATTACAGTCCCAACTCCTTACGCATCTCATGCATTTCACCCCTTAGATGGATATGTTCAATCCGTTCCTTATCATCTTTTCGTATATTTGTTTCCTTTACATAAGTATATATATATAGGGTTATTTATCTTTGTAAATCTTTGGACAATCATGATCCATGATGGTAACCTAACCGTTCATGCTTTTTCGTATTTGAATCAAGGTTTCTATGATTTATAAAAAGTTAACAAATTTTTTTTTCCTTTGATTGTAGGTAAATTCCTTTCATCCGGATCGTTTATCAATGGTGCGGCACATCATGCGCTTCATCATTTATATTTTAACTTTAATTATGGTCAATATTTTACCATTTGGGATAAGTTTGGTGGTAGTTATAGAAAACCTGGTGATGAACAATTAGATGATAAGAAAAGGAAGGATCAAAATATCTGGAAAAAACAATCCAAGGAAGTCGATTCATTTGATGAAAATGGAAAAGAAAAGAAATCTTAAACATAATAGAAGTTTTCAAATTCTTTAAATTCAAAAATAAAATTATTTATAAATTATTTATATCAATTAATTCCACCATACCTGAAGTTTCTTATTAAAAATATATATCTCTCTATTACCTTGTTTAATATATAGTTAAATCCGCGAGCTAATTTATATAAATAGAAGAAATAAATTTTACATTCAAGAAATTTGATCATAAACCGCATTGTTCTTCTTTATATTAACTCATTAACTTGCAAACGTGCAATAAGCCAATAAAATGACTAGCCCATGTCCTACCCAATGGTTATTAATTTCAAAAAAAAAAAAAAAAAAAGAAACGAAAGATTATAAAAATAAACGAACCTTCTTTCTTCTTGGCCTTAGATTTTGACGTGATATCAGGTTAAATATAATTCCTCATATTACATTCAATCTCCCCTTCAATGCATCTAACCGGCTGCTTCTTCTCAATGTATTTAAAATTTATTTCGCAATCAGAAAAATAAATAATGTAATATTTAAGCATGTATTTTTTTGTGAATTATTTTTTGATTAAAGTTCGTGCATTATGACCATACTCTATATTTTTTCTTATCGCCTTTGTATGATATCATCATTTTGACTACATCGCTTTGCTTTTTTGATACTATCTAGTGAATTGAAATTATTAATTTCATTATTTTTCTTCTCCGGTTGTCTCTTGGAATTTTCGACTAAACTTTTTTGTTTGACGACATCAATTTTGATTGGGTGATTTAGTCGACCACATAATCAAAATTTTCATCCTAGGTTTTTACTCTGAAATTATGTTGGGTATTATAATCGCGATTTTTTGCGATAAAATCACGCGCGAATTTTGGACATCCCGCCAACCAACCCATCGTGGACACCCTAATTAAAACAACAAAATTAGTTATGTTCTGTTTGAGATTCTCAAAAAAAAAAAAAAAAGCATAACATACTGCTAACCGAATAACTATTTCCGCACAAGCATAATCAAAACCAGTTTCTTTACGTGGTAAAAGTTCAGAATCCACCATAAAACAAAATTAACTTGTCTAGTGGAATAAATACTGAGATGAAGTCCATTATTGGCATCATAAATACCGTCACTTCTAGCTTTCCAAAAAATTAGGTCGAGATTTGTGATTTTTCATCAATTGTTTTGACTCTCTATTAGAGGGACACAGACATTTACTTTCTTAAAGTTACGTCAATTCATCCTATCAAGTCTCCTCCAATAAAGACAGAACATTTAGAAGGGCAACAGATCATTCGTTTGTTAGATGAAACGCAAACCGATTGTTCAGGAGAACAACGTTTATTAGCTTGCATCATGTCATAAAATTTGAAATTTCACGTCAATACACGTCACGTCACAATTATATATTAACTGAGCGTAGCAAAGGCCTATAAAATTTATCAATAAAATTTGTCCATTGTTGAAATTGAGGGGAAATGGTTAATTTTTCTAAAATATTATTGGTTGATAAAATAAAAAATCTTTATCATATGGGGCCTTTGCATTGAAAAATTAAAAAATCAATTTTATTTATATATACCAAATATGTTCAAATTTAGCATTAACTCAGTTTTGGTTTTCCAGCAGTTTTCCCTTTCTATTGTAAAGGTCCCATATTAATTCTCGATTATTTAACAAGATATATCAAGAGATAGCTGTTCCATTTCTCTTTTAATCTAATATCATAATTATGTACAGTTAATTCTTTCAATTTAGTATTATCATTAACTGAACGAAATCCCCAGCGTTAGTTATGTGAAACATCATATATCTTTTTCTTGGATTCAGTTTTATCAGCTTGATATCAATCAATCTAGAATTATATATATTTATATTTAGAATTGCATAGTAATCAGGTTTATTAAAATTATTACTAGATATGCTGCAGTAAAAGTAGTAGTGATCCATTTTATATGGATACTATATTAATCATTGATATTCAATATCATTACTTTCTCTGCATGTTCGCAAGTATTTATTGTCAAATCTTCTTTTGCATCATTAACAAACTTGTTATGAATTCTGCAAAGAAATTACCATATAAATAGGAGCTGTTTTTTCGCCCTGTACCTGTGAACTTTCATATTTGAAGGGGGTTAGATGAGAGATATAGCTCATCAAAAAAAAACCCTTTAATCTTGTATCTTTCCCCTCCATAACTGTGTGAAATTCATCAAAAAAATATATCGCCAAATTCTTTTCTCATTTTCGTAATTATATAAAATATCAGTTAATATTTTTATTGCTTTGGAAAAGGATAAAATAGAAAGTAAGGGTAGCAGTGACTGAGTTTGAACTTGAGGTAAAGGCAGAGGCTGAAATTGTCCCAAAATGGATGCTATGCTTGCTTGAAAATGTTAGGATTCAACTGAATTCCTTGTTACGATTTCATTATAACAGTTCAAGATATTGTATTGCCTAAATGGACAAAGTTGGTAATAACAAACTCGGTTACCTTTCTCCAATTAGTTTGCATATAATAATTACACATGGTTCTGTGATAAGTATATTTTGTCTTCTAAGTCCTCCGGGTTTTGATTCTTTTTTGATTCTTTTGTATAGAGAGATTTAAAGTTATTTAGGAGCTGAAAATAAAATTTTAACTTATTTTTATCTAAAATCTCGAAAAGTACTTTAAATTCAATTGAAATCGATCGGCCAATCACGGGGAAAGAGGTTAAGGTCTATACCCCTTTTTGGGGGGGAGTGATACGAAAAGGTGTGGAGTCCCGTGAAGATGATGAGTGGTGTACATCACCTCGTGTGACATTTAACCAAGTGATGAATAATATTAACCGGCCAAAATTATAATAATGTGGGCTGGAGGTGGTATATGTCACTTGAGTACGCTTCACACAAATGTCACGTGATCATAATAAACATCACTGTACACCACTCATCACCTCCACGGGACTCCACACCTTTTCGTGATCTCATGCACGCTGTGATCCACCCTTTACGGCAATACTTTGGTTGGTGTACACTTTAATCTTTCTTTTCGTCTTTAAAATTTTCTTCAGAATTAATTTGATTATCTTTATCAGTTTTCTCATGTTATCTGAAGAAAGCCGGCTCCGAATTTTTAAAATCTCTCTGCGAAGACTGGTATTAGTTAGTACTTACTATAAACATGGGAGGATGGCAATTTGGATTTGGACAAAGCAAATGTGACTAAAAGTTTCAATATAATAAATAAAAAAGTACGGAAGAGGAAAAGAATGCGAAATGTCTCAAAGGTTAATTCAAGGTCAATATGCAGTTTAATAGGTCACATTCAGTAGCTACCCACTTTCGTCTTTTGTCCGATACTACAGCTACCAATGGAACTACGTCTTCGCATGGTTATGGACTATGTCTCCGCTAATGGCTTGGAACTACGTCTTCACATCTGACTTGCCATTTGCAATTTTTTTTGGATAAACTTTTTTAATATGTAAATTTTATTTTTTAAGGCTGAATCTAGAAAAACGGGACTAATCGACAATTTTTTGGATGAAATGAGGAGGTTAACAGCGAACAATCAGTTGTTTACTTGTGTTAGTAGACTAGATAAAATGAGAAATCAAAAAGTTATTTTGCAATAATTTTTAAAATCTTAGTTACAGTATTTACAGTATATATTGTTTTAAATTGATAGGATATCTTGTATTTAAATTTTTATTGAGTATTTATTTATACTTTTATTCAATTACAATTTTAAAATGTAAATGATTTTCTATTTATTACAGCTTTTGTTATGACTCATAACGACAAATATAATAGGTGAAATCACCACAAATATCATAATAACTTTTGTTATACACTTAAATAAAAACTTTGTGTATACATTTAGTAGTGACGTTTTCGAGTGGTAAAGCTGGAAAAGTCGATCCAATCGGAAAATTTTCCGACATAAAAAGTGTTTTTATGTCTGATTCAACCAATTTTTTGTCTTCTTTCTCTAATACTTCCCGTTTTTAACAAAAATAAATTCAACTCGTTACCTTACTTGGCTACATTACCTAGAAATAATAATTAATTGTTCATTTAACGGCACTAAGAGCAACACAATGGCTTTTGTTAACGAGGTTAAGAGCAGCACGATAACTACTTTTGCTAACAAGATGAAGAACAGAACAACTGAGCCTCTTGTTAATATAACTAATAGTAACGAAATTACTCCATTGAACAACAAAACTAAAACTAACAAAGTCCGGTGGAAGTTATCCGAAGCCCCTCAACAATTACTTCAGTTATTCAACGACACAAATGCGGTTAGTGTTGGTGATAATATGTTATCAAATAATGGCGGCAGTAATTCTCCAAGTACGGTAAACTTTTCCTATGAATACTCAACAAATTGTACTCATCAACAAATGTGCAATTACTTTGCTTGAATCTTAATAACGCAAAAATAACATCAATTCAAAATTTTCTAATAATAGTTGACGGTACAACAGAACCTCAATTACGTAGCTCAAATGTTAAGAAATCGAAACGGTATTCATTCAGAAAGCAACTGTATCCGCGAAGATCACCAGATTCTTCGTCAGATGATGATGATTACGTGTTTAGAGTTAATATTTACGAAATATATCGTAAAAATCCGAATCTATTGTTAAAGACCTTAAAAGAAAGTAAAGAAGTTGAACAAAAACCAAAGGAAAATCCATTCGTTTTAGGTTTAAATGAATTGATCTACAAGATAATTTTATTAAACATTAATCATACTTCTTTGAATTTCACTAAATGCCGTATAACGTGGCATCATGGATCTAAACCTCTCTATATTAAAGATTTGGAAGGATATAACTTGCTTCATGATGAGGAACGTAAAGTATGTTCAACGTTGCGAATGCCACCATTACAATATTTGAGAGGAAAATTGGCAATACTTAATGGTGCAGAAGAATTCCAGAGTAAAAATAAAATTTTCAAGAAAGTCGACGCTCAACATTTAGTAAACTTTGATGTAAATAAGGCTTCTAAACTTTGGCAATTTTTTGATAGCCTTGGCTGGATTTAATTTACGTCGTGAAGCAAATATACAGAGTGAAAAGTCATGGTATTCTATAAATTTGGGAAATCAATTTTTTTTTTCCTTAATATAGAAATCCATTTCGAATAAATAAATAAGAAAATATTAATAGCTATTGATGTACCTATTTTTAGATTCAATACATTAATCATAAAGTTTTGAATTATCATACCTAATACATTAAGAAATCAAAAAATAATTTTTTTTACACTTTATCTCTTTGTAAAATTTATTTATATTCGAATTTATTAAGTATTAAAATATTTTATTTAATAAAAAAGTAGTATTTTTACATTTTATCAATTAAATCAAATAATTAAATTAACAATAAAGCAGTAATTGTTAGCAATAAATTGAATGTATTTTAAACAATTACTGTTTTATAATATTATATAAAAAAAATGATTTAATATTTAAATATACTAATTATTTAATTATTTTATATAAAATTTAATTTATTTAAATTTAATATAATTCAAAATTCAAATATATCTATTTTAATTAATCTTATTAAATAATAATATTTAAATAATATCAGTTTAGGAATAATAAATTCTATATAAAATTTAAATTTTAAATTAAGCCATTAATCATATTATTCTTTTTATTAATAATTTAACTATTAATATAAATTTTAAATTATATATATTATCATATTAAAAATTTATTATTTTTTAAATTATAAGAGTTATAAAAATATTTACCTGCTTATTTCTTTTGATTTACTTTTATAAAAAA
Organism: Funneliformis geosporum; assembly: GCA_946474995.1. NCBI lineage: Eukaryota > Fungi > Glomeromycota > Glomeromycetes > Glomerales > Glomeraceae > Funneliformis > Funneliformis geosporum. The sequence continues at coordinate 7,135 of CAMKVN010000375.1, read as the reverse complement.
TTTTTCAATTAATTTTATAAATCTAATATTATAATAAATTTTCTTTAATTATATCATATAATAAAAATTTAATGCCAATATGTGACTGATAAAATTGCAATAACAAATGCAGTATTAAATAAATTAATAAAAAAATTCATTTTAAAATCTCTATTTTCTGAAATATAAAAAATGTCAAATATTAAAATAATCTCAAACAAACTTGTTGCTACTGATAATATTATACCAGAGCTCATATATATATAATTAGTGATTTTTTTCTAAAGAAAATCAAAAAAATTTCACATATCCCATTCCTATATGTTTAGAAATAAAAGTTTTAATACTATTAAATAAACAGCCTTTTTTCTTTATACAGTTTATTATATTCATAGTTCTTTACAATCTGATTATATTTGCGAGAGAAAAAGATAAAGTAGTAGTATAGTTAGTTACAAGTACTTTTACAGCAATATAAAATTAAAGCAAAATTTTCTGAACTTTTATATTTTGGTTTAAATTAATTAATCTGTAATAATACAAAAATTATTAAAAAGAGTTAGTTTTTACCTTTTATTCTTGAATTAAAAAAGTATCTTAATTTGTTAGTTCTTTTGAAAAATTACCTATTCAAAACCAAACAAAGTTGGTTATAATTATTTATCATCTTATTTTACAAATATAAAAATAGACAATCTGTTTTTTTTTTAATGTATAAATTAAGATTTAATTTTTTAGAATAATCAAATTGTTACTAAATATAAAAACACTACATTTCATCTAATACTATATAATAATAAATTAAAGTTCTAAAATTCTTTTCAGAAGTTACTTTATTTAATATAAACTATCCTATAATAGTATATAAATTAAAATAAATAAATGAAATAAATTTTTCGTACAAAATACTTATACCAAATATATATATGTCTTTAGATTGAAATAATAAAATAATTATAAAGCATTTATTTAAATTATAAAAAAAGTAGTTAGAAAGTCAATTAATAAGTGGTATCAAGTTTTTTCAAAGTTAATAAGAAAAAAAAACCAATATAATTGAATTATATACTCATTTTAGTAAAATATATCAAATTATAATTTTCAAAAAAACGTAATTATAAGCGTAACATTTATTATTTTATGTTATGAAATGTATAAATAAACATTATTCTATATAATAAAAATTTCTAAGGTAATATAATAAAATAAAATTATATATATAATAATAATAATAAATTAAAAATACATCAATTTATAGATTAAATTTTGAACAAACTCATCAGATCCAAAAAAAAATCATAAAATACTTAAGAATTATATCTAAATAGATTTTTAAAAAAGTAATTAATCCTATCAATTATAAATATTATTAAATTATTTTGTGAATGTTTTCATGATAACTATAATATAAATATTAGAGAAATAAATAGTAAACAATATTTATTATCAATAATTACAGAAAAATTTACATATCAAGAAATAATTGATAATTTGAAGGTAAGATGATTATACTTATCAAATATATCAAATATAATAATGATTTTAAAATTATATATAATTAGGTATTTTCAATTAGTATTAATATAACATAAAAGTTTTTCTGAATTAATGAACCTGATTATGCTACATTAGAAAAACCTATTATTACTTATTTAAAGATATATAAAATAATAAAAAGAGTTTAAATTATATTTTACTAATAAACAAAATGTATATATGAGTTCTTATAAAATTTATGCAAAAAAATACAATTATTAATACTTTATTTTAAAATTAAAAATACACTTAAAAAAATTTTTAGCTACTTATTCAAATGAAATAAAACATACATCTTTTATGTTTTGATTATAAAATAGTCATTTCAAATACTAATAAAATTGTGTTTAATAGTTATAGATATCAACTTTTTAAAAATTTGATTAATATAATTAATATAAACTTCTCTGATAAAATATTATAGGTCAGTTATCATATTTTTTTATTATAATTTTAATAAATAATATTATTATATTTACATATAATTCTTTTTAGAATTATTGGATTATTAAAATAGAATTATTACATATCATATTATGAAAAAGAATTAGTTATAAAGAAATGATATAATCAATCATATTGATTGTATTGATTATTGTTTATTATTTATATTTATTCTCAATAATGTCTAAAATGTGATAGATTTTTTAATATCAATATAATCAATATTATTTATTATGATAAACTTACCAAATATCAAGAATAATTAATATATTATGCATTATATCAAACTCATAAATCATATTTAAATATGCTATATTATAAAAATTAGATAATTATAGAGCTATTAATGTTATTGATTATAAAATACAAATTTTGCTTGCAACAGCTCAAAAAACAAAGAGTAAATTTTTTAGAAAAAATGAATAAATACTTTATATAACTTTAGTCTTTTAAAAAAATAAAAAAATAATAAAAATTAGAAATTCAAGTTTAAAATCATTAGAATTCAGATACTAATTAAAATGCTTGGTTAACAGTATTATATTTTAAAGTAATATTTGAAAAAATTAATCTGAAACTTTATTAGTTTAAAATTATCTCAGATAATAAAGGATATTATCATAATTCTAAATTAATAGCAATTATAAGTTATTGGTATAATTGGTATAAAATAGAAATACATGAATAGATTTTTTTTAACTAAGTAAAGCAAAAATTACAGTTAATTTTCATCATATAACAGTAAATAAATTTAATACTAAATGTTAATTATTTCTCATATTTTACTAAACAATTAGATTGTATATGTCATAAAAAGATATATTAGAACTGAATACAATTTTACTAAAGGTAGTATTGCTGTTTGAAACTAAAATTCCGTAGTTTAAAATAATTGAAACTAATTTAGTTAAGTGACAAAACTAGTTTAGTTATAGCTGAAACTACTGAAAATAGTTTTGTTTAACTAAAACCAGTTTAAAATAGCATCCTTAACTAAAGAAATAAATATTAAAACTGTAGTTTAAGATCTTAATGGAATATTAATAATGTATATTGAATCAAATCATAATCAAATAATAAAAATATCAACTACATTAAATCAAAAAAAATATAGAATTATCAGAAAGATCAAAATATATAGTTATTTTAATTTATTAATATATTTTTAAGATATTTATTACATTAATTAGTAATTATCAAAAAATAATACAAAAAAAAAATATAAAACTATTCTAGAGGTTAAAATTAGTCAAAAAATTCTTAACTGGTTAATGACTGATCAAAAATTTTTTAACCAATTAATTAATCAATTAAATTTAACTTAAGCCGGTACTATAAATTTGAATAAAACTATAATTGCAAAAAAATTTTTAATTCTGACTGAAAATCAAATTTTGGCCAAAGTTAACATTAGTTATTTTAACTGGTTAAAAAAATCTTTAACTGTTTAACAAGATAAATATCTTAATTAGTTAATTACTCAGTTAAAAATTAACCAGTTTTAATCTTTAAACTATTTCTGAGATTTCAAAATAATTTGAATGAACTTGACCAATAGATGATCAATTTGTAAGATATATACATATGTAATCTCTTTCTCATATTAGTAAATAAATAAAATTTTCACCTATACAAGTTACTTCTTTTTGTGATACTAGTTATAAACTATTTTCAGTAGTTTCTGAACTAACTAAACTTAAAGCTTCATAGAAAATGCTAATTTCTAAAAACTTAAAATATTACTTATTATTAATTTAAAAATTCAAAATTTACAATAAACTAATTTTTACTAATCTTTTTTTTCCTTAGCAAATAAAATAACTACAGATTTTATCAATAATAAACATAATATAATAGTTAATAAGAATACAAAATAACTATTTATATCATTATAAATAATCAAATATAATAAAAATGTATATCTTATTTTTTTTAATATTAACCAAGAATTTCCTTTTAATATTAGATAAGTTTTTAAAAAAATAAAATTTAATAATAAGGATGAAGGAAAATATTTATCAAAAATAATTATTTAATATGTATAAAGTTATTTTAGTTGAAAATTTAAGATTTATAGACTATTATTCTTTCAAAGTTATGCATGTCAGTCTTAAAGATTTGATTATAGAAGGTGAGATTAAACTTGATGAAATACTATCAGTAATAAGCATCATAATTAAAAAAATGGCATAATTAAGTTGCAATTTGTGACGCAATTAAATTTCTTTATAGCACAATTAAGTTGTAACTTAATTGAAATTTGAAAATAATTATAGAGATCATCTTTAATCAGCAAAAACTATAAAAGAATAGATTGAAAGATATAATGCAAATTTCAAAAAAAAAGCATCAGAATATATATTAACAATGAAAAATAATATATTTATAGAGTTTAGTGATAAAAGAATTAGCAAATGTCTAAAAATTAAGTAAAAAATAGATCTAATAATTAGCAATTTATAATAGTATATTACTATAAAATCATTTTTCCTTCATATAAAACTTTTAAAATTGCAAATAAAGAGTAAATTTTTTTGAATAAATAGCTTTTATAAATTTGTATATCTTATGATATATATTAATTATATAATAGTATAATAAATAATTATACTTTTAATATAGCAAAAAAGGATCTATAATTTCTATATAGTAATATTACATTGCATTTTTTATATTCATCATATACAGATTAGTAATTAAAATTTACTTAAAATTTTGTAAATTTTAAAAATTTATATTAAAAAATAAAATTGTATTATTAATATATGGGAGCGTTTCCAGTAAAATCATATTACAGATCATATGATTTACTATGCTTCATAATTTGATTTTACTGAAAACATTCCCATATAATAATCTTATTAGATTTACTTTAAGCTTAATTAAACATTATATAATATTATAAAATTTATTATTAAGAAAATTCTTTATATTATAATTAGTAAAAATTGTATTATTTTTATTATTAATAAAATGATTTAATTTGTATACAAATATATAATTTTTAAATAATAAAAATTTTAAGATTTAAATAATTTAAAAAACTTTTTAATAAACTTATAAAGTTGATTATTATATAAAAATTATATTATTAAAATTAATATGAGAGCTTTACAATAGAAAAGGAGGAAATTTCAAAAAAAATTTTTTTCAAGTTAATATTAAATCTGAACTTACTTTACTAAAAAATCATAATTAACTTATAAAGTAAAATTTTAAATTTTTTAGAGTTTTCTCCCTTTCTATTATATTTTATATTTTTTTTATGAAATATTTATTTTTTTAATTCATAAATAAATTTACTTATTAAATAATTTAAAGGAACAATATTTTTATTTTAATTTTATTATTTCAAAAAATTTTTTTATTATTATAATAGTTAATAATATATCTTTAAATTATTTTTAGATAATTTTGAATTTTAAGATATTTGAAATTAAATTATTTATTTATTATAATAATACTATTCTAAACCTATATTTAATGCGTAACTTAAAAATTTAGAAACCTTTTTGATACCTTTAAAATAACTTTATTTAAAATCTAAAACTTGATTAAATTTAATTAAGTTTAAGAAAACTTATTAGAAGTTTAGGTAAAGATATTTATTATAAATAAATAGTTTAATCTCAAATATCTTGAAACTCAAATTTTTTAAAAATAATTTAGAAAGACATCTTTAGTTTATAATAAATATTTATTTAAACTTAATAAATTTATTAAGTTTCATATTTAAGAAAAATTTATTATAAGATTTTTAAAGTTTTTAAATTTTTAAACTATAAGTTAATATCAGATCTTATTAAAGTTACTATATCATAATAATCTATAAATATAACATTGTTAATTTTTAACTCTCTCAACATTTATGACTTCTTTAATATTTTTATAATTTTTATATTATTTATCTTTAATATATTTATTATTATACTATTTTATATTTATAATATAATATATAAGAAATGCAAATATTAAATATTTATGAATTATTTTGAATAATGTTTTATAAAAACTAAATAAAAAAACATTTTTGTAAGTGATAAACCAGTTTTTATTATAAATTATTTAATATTAGATATAAGTTTTCTTATAATTGTAATTTGTATATTATAAAAAAAAAAAATCTCTAAAATATAAGTTTAAAATTTGAAATCCAAAAGTAAATGATCTTTAATATTACAAATTCTACAATAAAAAAAAACATAATTTTTTTTATATTATAATCTATATTTTTTTTAACATATCTACTTGTTTAATTATTTATTAAGTTAATAATTATAAAGTTAAATTTATGTAAAAATAATTACTAAATAATATAAACTTAAAAGATATTTATGATAGAATTTATTATATAATAATATTTATTAAATATATATTACTATAGTAAGATTTTAGACTTATAAAATTATAACCAAAACCTGTCTATAACTATTCAAAATCATCTAATTACCTAATATATTATTTTTTATTATTAAGTTATCATTATCTTAAGTTTTTATAATTATGCATAGAATCAGTATATAAAATCTAAGTTAAAATATATGTGTACAAGTTGATAAATTATTACTAAAATAAGAAAATCATAATAATTTCTTATGTAAAATTACCTTTTTTGATATAATTTAACTATTTTTAATAATAATTTGTGTAATTTTATGTTATGTAATATATATATATAAAAAATTAATGTACACATATGCACATTATACACATTATACACATAGATTTTATATATTGTTACAAGGTGATTATAACAAGAAAATGTGATATAGCAAATGATCAACATATTTCACAAAATTGATCTATTAGAAGATTTACAAATACTAGATGATTTGCAATGATTTATATATGAAACATTAGAAATATTAAACAAATATTATATAACTTATATATTTGATATATCTGACATATCTGACATATCAGACATAACTGCTATTTTCTGACATGTCTAACATATACATCGCGAATTTAAATATAACAGAGTACTTCGAAAATTTACGTTGTGTAGGTTTTCATAAACCTACGAGGCTCATGGAGTTCTACGCAATGTAATACTTCAAAGGTCTATATAACGTAATACTTCAGAGGTTTATATTTTGAAGGTCTATATAACGTAATACTTCGAAGGTTTATATTTCAAAGGTCTATATAACGTAATACTTCGAAAGTTTATGTA
>CAMKVN010000374.1:0-30713 GCA_946474995.1 Funneliformis geosporum | reverse complement strand
AGTAACATTGTTGGAAGATTATACAGATTTAGAGATTATAAACGAACAAGTGCAGAGGATGATGAAAAATACAAAAGTAGTGCTATGATTTATGATGATAATGATACGCGGATTGTATAATGTTAATAGAAAAAAATCATAAGACTTAAATTTAACTAAAATTTTAGAATAAATTACTTTGATTTGATTTAACAGAGTTTCTTAAATTTTTATTGTACGTAAACTTAAGTATAAGTCCTTACACCTTCCATCCACGTGACTGCAATTACCTTATTATTTCCTTTACCATTTTTATTTGTACATTTCATTTATATTTTATTTGCAAAATTTAAATTCTATCGAAGATGTTTTTTTAAAAATATTTAATATTATTTATTATTGAAATAAAGACTTTAACTGTTTTTTTCTATCTATACTATTGTTTAACTTCGCGACAGACTTTAACGGGTTGACAATTCCTAGTAATAAGAGGATTAAAACTCTACTTTTAATGAAATTCTTTTCACATTTTAAGCTTTGTATTTACTCATAAATGTATCAAGTGAGATACATACTATACAATTTAATATTAATAACTGAATTGATATATTGATATTTTTTTAAAAAAAACAAATAAATAATATTTCTAAATTTATCATTGCAAATATAAATAGCTCATTATACTGTTAACATCTATCGGAGTTAAATTTTCCGGGAAATATCAATAACCGGGATATGTCATTTGAAAATAGTAATAGTACTGTTATTTTTCAATGAATTATTTAAAATTACAATTGGTTTAAATATAATAAAAGACTGTGAAATTTGTTAAATCTAAAGATACATTTTGAAAATGACATTTGTAAAATCATTGATAATGTAGTTCCTCGTTTTTTTCTAGTAGCAATATAGCTTCCTCAAGATTTTCTAATTTAGATATTTCCAAAATAATGTAATTGAATTTTATATCCCCTCTTGTGGATAAGAATCTTTCGAAAATTTTCAAAACGTTCAAGCCATTTTTCGTTGCTTTGCTGCATTTTAAGCATGTAATTATAAAATGAAGTTGCTATTGTTTTTAATAATACTTTGGATGTTTTGGGTTGAAATATGGATTACTTAAAAGCTAAAGAGCAGTGTTAAATTATTTTGTTATTATTTGATTTCATTTTAATTTTTAGAGAAAGGTGAAAATTTTTATTAAAAAAAATTCATTGTTAACGAAAATTTAATGCATTGTTAGAGTTAGTAACACATTATATATTTCAAATCATTTTTTTTATCTTAATTAGTAACATGAAATATATTTGCTATTTCGCGGTAAATAACTATTTATTGTATATTAAAGTTTAAAATATCAAATAAAATATTCATATTATTTATCGTATTAGTATTATTACAATATTAGAAAAAATACTATTTTATTGATTCATATTAAAAGTAATTTTACAATTATTAAAAGTATTTCCTTGTAAGAATTTTTTAATAGTTTTCATCCAATTGTATATTATACGAATCAGAAATAGATTCTTTAGCGATAACTAGATAGATTTTCAAGTTGTAGGAATATTTTGAATCGTAAAATGTTGAAGTAAGACTAATTTAATGACCTAGTGACTATATTATTGAATTTTAAAGATTCAGGTCTAATATACATTAAGGAATTGGGTAAATTTGGTAAACTAGTTATTCGAGTATTGCTACAGTCGAGATTTATTAAGGAATTAGGTAAAATAGGCAAGGTAGACATCGGAGTATTGTTACATCCAAGTTTTGTTAAAGTGTTGGGTAAAGTCGGTAAACTATTTATTTGAGTATGGTTGCAGTGAAGTTCTTTCAAGGAGTTTGGTAAACTTAGTAGACCGGTTATTTGAGTATTGGAGCAGTTGAGATTAATTAAAGAGTTAGGTAAAAATAACAAGCTAGTTATTGAAGTATAAGAACAATTGAGAGTTGTTAAAGAGTTAGGTAAAGTTGGCAGGCTAGATATTGGAGTTTTATCGCAACGGAGTTCTTTTAAGGAATTTGGTAAAGTTGATAAATTAGTTATTTTTGTGTTATAGCAGTATAATTTGATTAAGGATTTAGGTAAAATCGGTAAACTAGTGATCGATGTATTATAGCAATGAAGCTCTGTTAAGGAGTGTGGTAATGTTGGTAAGCTCGTGATTCGAGTTTTGTAACAGTTGAGATGGGTTAATGATTTGGGTAAATTTGGTATACTAGTTATTGGAGTTAAATAGCAGCGAAGTTCTGTCAAGGAATTTGGTAAAGTTGGTAAACTCGCTATTTTAGTATCGTAACAATATAGATATGTCAAGGAGGTAGGTAAATTTGGTATGCTAATTATTTTAGTATCATTGCAAAAAAGTTTTGTTAAGGAATCTGGTAAAGTAGGCAAACTAGTTAATTCGGTAGAAGAGCAACGGAGTTCTTTAAGGGAGTTTGGTAAAGAGGGTAAACTAGTTATTTCAGTATAATCTAAGTGTAACGTTGTTAATTTTCGATATCTTTGTAATCCTCCTGCGGTGTTCAAGATGTCATTCTTATTATGCTTATATATCGTCAAACTTTTAATGGTATCATCATAAGTAATATTCGGTAGATCTTCATTTGATTCTTCTGATCCTGATCCTTCAAGAGTAATCTGATCAAAATTTTGAATCATTCGAGACATGTCCCCATGCATTGAGTTATTAATGCTAGAAGATACATTAACACTACTCGAAAGTCTAGAGAATTCTCTGTGCAATGAATTATTAATACTAGAAGATGCAATAACACTACTCGTATAACGATGTTGTGCTGATGATTGTGATGATTGAAGGCTTGCTTCATTATCAATATTCATCTTTTCATCTTTTGTCTTGTTCAAATTTGCGATAATTGAATTTAATTTGTCAACTACTTGATTCATTGATGGACGATTATCTGGCTCATTATCCCAGCATTCTAAAAATCATACATAATAAATTTAATTAAACTCGTAATTTTTTAAGTTATAACATAATTAAATTTATATAACATATTTACCGGTATAAATTTCTACATAATTTTCAGGTGTACCAGGAACGGCCTCTTCTCGAAGTCCTTTTGAAATTTCGATCGCTAGATCAATATCATATTGTTCACCTTCAACATAGAAAGGTTGACGTCCACTGGATATCTCCCAAAATAGTACGCCAACACTGTAAACGTCACTCTTCTCGGTTAGCATGAATTGTCGCGATGTATTTTCACTTTTTTTTTTTCTAGCAAATCTTTGTGGATCAATATAAGGAATTACTCCAAATACTTTTGACTGTTGTTTTGTTACCGCTTCAATCCTTTTCGATAATCCAAAATCAGCTAGTTTGATAACACCTTGACGAATTAAAATATTGCCGGAATGCTGTTATTGTAAAAATTTATAATTAATTATCAGCAAAGGTTCATATATAATAAAAAAAATAAAATATATATTATGAAAGCTTACCAAATCACGATGCACGATTCCTTCGCAATGCAAACACGACACAGCGCAAGCCAACTGGAACGCCAAGTTGTATTTATCACCCCAATTAAGATTAAGAAAATTCTCCTTCAAATAGCTTCCAAGCGCACCGCCATCAGCATATTCCATTACCAACCAATACTTTTTTAATTGATCATTTTGATTTTCTAATTTTTTTGTAATTTTTTAAAATATATATATATATATATGAATAAACGAGCTAAAAACAAAATATAAAAGTCGATAAAAATTATAAAGATTTTATACCTTGATTTGAGGTTATCCCAAAAAATCGAATAATATTTTCATGAAAATCCACTTCACGTTGAAGTTCAAGCTAAAATTATTTAGAGAATTTAAAATGTTAACTTGATATATAAATGATTTAATACCAAACAGAATGAAATAGAAAGAAAATCATATTATATTTTATATAATTACCTCACGAACAAGTTCTTTCATGGTGGTATCGCTAAAGTTATGAAAGGATTTTAATGCAAGATGTTGTTTTGAACCTTTCCAATTTGCACGATAAACTTTTCCAAAACCGCCGGTACCAACTTCTTGCACATTGCTAAAATGTTTGTATTCATAATATTTGATAAGTTTTTTTGAGATACATTCTTCAATCCAATTATTGTCAGCTTGCATTTTGATTTTGATATAGTGAAAAAATAATTTCTTGGTGAAAAAAAAATGCACTTGGTAAATCATGTAACATTTAAACTTCTAAGCCACCGTCAGCTGGTATGACAATGATCATCTAATAATTTTTTTGTGCAATTTTGTGATTCTATGCGCTGTGTCCGGCTCAAAAATTGAGTCGATTCACGATTGATCCTTTCGTTACAATTTTGCTCCGGGCTTAGCAACACAATTATTTCCGAAACCGTTCCCTAATTATTAAAGCGTGATGATTTTACACAAATAATTTTTTTTTAATTTTTCCCATGGATAAACATTTTAAACTAGGGTTCAAGTACGAAGCGTCCGAAGCGTAATTAATTATGTTACACTCAATCTTTATTGTGATTGGCTCATTTATTGTTATAAATTTTTACACTTGATCAATTTGATTGGGAGTTACACGCGGCGTGAAGGTCATGGGTCATGAGTGTAATTGGAAAGTTCTACGTTACACTTCGGATAACAAGTTAATAAATAGCTGCCATACATTCATTAAAAAAATTTTAAGCTTTGTATAAATTAACTATATAATTATTTTCGGGTATAATTATGTTTGTATATAGATAATTTGGTAACATGTTTCACTAAAAAAAAAAATCAAAGTAAATTTATTAGCTTGCGGCAATAATTTTTTATTAAAAAACCAAGTAACACAAAATTAAATTAGGAATTTAACACTGTATCGTCCCAAGTTTATTAGTAAATTTTCATCCACACGTGACCGGTGAAATTTTTAGCTTTGAAAAATCCCTTACAGTTCAACCTATTGCATAGTATATACCTGAGTTATCGATCAAGATCACAGAGATCCCAATCTCCACAACAGAAGCAAACATCAGATCCTCCTTTTCTTTTTTGAAGAAATTACACATTGTTCAATGATTATCAAGAATCTGTGAATCTGTGGTAACAAGTCACAATTACCTTTGACGTCAACTCAACTCAAGAATTACCATGGTTACTTCGTACTCAAGGATATAGTTCGAATTAGCTTACACTCTCCTCCTAATGATGAAATACAAGCTAAATCAAAATTTTCTTTGAAATTAACCAACTTGTCCATTGATAATAATAGCCGATCTGGTGTTTTGTATTTAAATCATACACTCTGAAGTAACTTTTTCTTTTTTATTGTATTTCTTATTTTTTTTTCTCAAATCACATTGACAGAATTTAAAAGATAATAGTTCATTATAATTTAAACATATTTGTCACAAAAAACAAGTGCCAATTTGTTATATTCTTGAGTAGGGTACTTTTTTCTTAGTCATGATGACAAATATAATGAACGCGATACAAAATTCATGAAATTAATTTACAAGATCTTGTGTTATGTGATTTGTGATTTGTTTTTGTCGGTCATCACACATATCATATATATGTTTAATGGGGACGTAGTCACCCGTATATCACAACTTCTATATTAAGTTGATATTTATATCCAATTAATTAAATGACCATGACAAACACAACACTGGTTTAAAACTTCTTCCTTCTTTCTACTGAGAAAATAACAAGCACCTAATTGATGAAAAAATAAAATTAGTTACGATTCCTGAGGTTTCAACAGGTGACAAAATCGAAATTAGTTTTAAGTTTTTCCAAAAATGTTTTTTAAGGCAAAACCGCGAAAATTTTCGGTTAGCAAATGTTGCGACAAATGATAAAGTTGTGATGGTGACAATTGTTTCGAAAGGTAGTAAGCCATCAAAACCTTTAGTAATTTTAATTACCCTCCAAACAAACTCTCTTCTCTCTCTTCTGTTATTTAATACAACCTTTTGGAAATTTCATGAAATATTTTCTTTAATCTTTGTCTAGGGTTAAATATCTCTAATACTGACATGTTAAAACATGTTGAGTTTTGTAATTTTTAGTTAAATTAAATCTTGAATCACAATTCGTCAAAAGTTTTGAACCATCGAAATCCAATGAATATTTATTATAGCCTTGATTAAAATTAATCCTCAGAATAATACTTTGGCAATGGCTGGTATAGCTGAATTATATTTGATCTAAGAATACCATGATGACTCAAAACTGAGAATATGTTGAATTAAAAATCGGTAATATATACTCCGGATGAAATTAATATTGGGGCAGAATTAAGAATTTAGGACCATGTTAAGTTCTGGCCGCGCCGGTTTGAGTTTATTAATGAAACTTCCTGTTAATTATTTTAATAAGAAGTCCTAATATAAATGAATAATTATTAATATTTAGCAGTAACTTCCGTCATTCTATTCACATGAGAAAAATAAATGTCTTTTAATCATGTAAATTAATTTTTTTTTTTTGACAATTATTTAAATTTAATTCACTAATTTTAAATCAACATTGTTTATATCTAAACTAAATTATATAATTAAGACTTCCTTCAATATTTAAAGTAGTAATATGAAGTTTAATTATTAAAAGCTTTTTTTTAATCTTTAAAGTGAAATAACGTTATAAATTTTCTAATTTTTTTTAAAAAAAGGTAAAATTGCCTGTCATTTTACATCATTTTTTTTTCAGCAAAATGTCTATATACTAGGCATACTTAAACGTAAAGAAATATTATCACGAAATCAAGTAGAAGGTTAGATATCGTAATATAGTTTTGAGTTTTAAAAATACATTGTCATCATTCAAGAGCCTTATCAAATATTAGTGAAGTTAAAACCCTCTCCAACGAATTTAAATTATATCAACGTCACGTATCTCATTTTGTATCATAATTAAATAATGATTCAAGATGAAATCAACATTCCGCAGATTTAATATTTCTTAAAAAATGTCTGTTAAAATCATGTACACAATTTTATATAAATTGTGACACATCGATAATAAGGATATCTGTTATTCGTAACGTAATTCGTTTCAAATATTGAAATTCAGTGTTGCAAATTCAGCAAAAATATTAGTCAAAATATCACTGAAAATACGCATTCTCATTGAATAAATATATTTAATAACAGTGAACTTGAAATAACCCAAATCACTATAAACGGCATCAGTTTATTATAAATTCTGACCAATGTCATCTAAAAAAAAAAAAAATTATTAAATGAGCTTATAATTAACCACTTCGTGATACAGAAAAATAAATAGTTTTTTTTGGTTTATCCAATTTGTGGCGCAGTAATTTAGTTAATCGAAACTACCCTGTGGCACCGACAAGCATTTCGCGATTACGTGATAATAGGCCTGCATTATGCATAACCCCTAACCATAAATCTCAAGGGTGTGACAGATAGCATGTGATAAATATTATTTCACGCCTAAAATAAATCAAATAAAAATGAAATCACGACAGCGTGATGGACTTTGATGGGCGTGATAAATAATCGCATGAACGTGATCGCGAAATTTTTGTTGGTGCCACTTGGGTTAGTTGTTAATCGAATTTACTGTGGAATTTATTTTTCCTGCAATGAATAAAAAAATATATCATTCCAAGTATTCCAAGTAACTTTCAATAATTTTATATTCATTGGCCTTTGTATGCTATATTTTGTTCAAACCAGGCGAGTAACATCATAATATCAACGATAAAAAAAGAATGTCTTCAAATGAGCATCACGTAAATACAATTTGGGAACTAATGGTGAAATATTACGCAAATAATAAAAAAAAATTTATTAATTATAAAATTGTTTCCACATAATTAAACTTTCTTAATCAAGGTACTTTTCTAAAATTGACATTGCAAAATAAAAGTTATAATTCTTTTAACGATCAAAGTTTTTCGAAAATTTGTGGATTAATAATGATTAAATATAATTATAAGAAGTCGCAACAACGGGCGGTAATGCCGCCGTCATTGGAAATACAACACTGAGAGCAGCATTTCACTACATCATCAATAGTTAATTGACATGGCTCATTATCAGGCCTACATACAGTGTTTGTGATTACTGCTGTAGTGGTGAAAGTAGCTGTAGTCGTGGTCGTCGTCGTGGTAGTAGCATCAGCTGTCAACGTTATGATTTGAGCTTTTGGACATTCTAAGAAAACGGTTGGAGTACAATGGACGACTCTTTTGCATTTTATGTTTCGATTGCATATTCTATATTCATTTTTGCACAATTGCTTGCCCGTATTACATTGATGGAATTTATTATCGCACATTTTCTCATAAGTTTGCTTGAGATTGAGATCTCTTTTACGGGAATTATTATTAACTTTATCAGGAACGCAAATGACAGGTTTTTTCTTATCCGTCCTTTTTTTTAATTGGACGGTGATTGTAGTGGAGGTGGTAGTGGTAATGGAAGAGGTAGAGATTTCCGTTACAGTAGCTGTTGCAGTGGTAGTAGTGGTGGTGAAACTTGCACAATTCGTGGGAGAAATGGTTTTTGTTTGGGCTCGTGTTTTGGTGATGGTTTGGCATTCTTCGGCTGATACCGATGATGAGAAAAAAAGACTCAAAACGACTAAAATGGTAGTAGCGAAAAGGGTATTTCTATTTAACCACATTTTGGAGGAAATCTTTTTTATTAAGAAGAGGAAAATATGAATTTCTGTATGAAGGAAAAAGTTTATGGGATAAAATACGATTGACTATATTTTTCGTTAATTTATAAACGTTTGATATGGTAGTAAATTAGATTTGTACTCAAAATAATTATGCAGTCAATTATTAAAATGACATATGGGTCGTTTGCTATTAGAATTGTGTGTTACGAGACATATTAAATCATATTATCTGTAACTTGATTTTAATAGCAAACTGCCCATATATTTATATTGATTGTTTGATTTTTGTCAGCAAATTCTTCTACTAAATTGTAAAGTATATAAAGACGAATGTTAGTTGAAATGCTTCTTAGAAATTATTTCTTTTCAATAATTTTATCTCGAGATATTAATATTTGACGGTGAGTTAAGTGAATTATTGTTTTTGTTTTGTCTCAATTGGAATCCAATTGTAGACCGACGGCTAGTACTTCCAGAATCGATTTTCAAGTAATTTGTTACTAAAAATAGGAATTCTTAATTAAAAGTTCAATTTGTTTTTAATTTCATTGCGTTCGTTAATAGGGTACGGAGACTCAGAGATCAGAATCGTTTGTCCTAGAAAAGAATCAGCGTGTTGTTTCATTTTATTTTTATCTTATACTTTTTTGTACCAGATCGTTACAGTTACAGTTGTTTCTGAGAACAATGTGCATGATAATAGATAATAATTAAATCCTACCTTGCATTTTGTAACTAACTTGTTACTAAATGTGTTAAAACCCGTTATTGCCATACAAACAAACAAAAGGCCAATGATGTGCAGTACAATTTTTATTGGTGCAATTTAAAATTAACGAAAACAAATTAATTATGAAATGTTTTTTTTTTTATTTATTTTTATTTAAAAATTTGGTAAGTAATTGATTGTTTATTTTATCCTTTAAAATACTTTTATTAATTAACAGCTTACTAATTTCTTTCTTAAGGATCGTACCGTACTACTCGTTGGAACCGGGCCAAAAAATCCTTAAAAAAATCTTTAACCAATTAACAGATAAAATTATTAACAGGTTCCAAACTCAGTCTTTTTGTTTAGCGAAGAATTATTTAATCATTTCTTGGAACAAATTTATGATATTTATATATTCTTCTGCTTTAATCGAGAATAAAAAGAAAATATTGTTTGTTCTTTTTTCTCTTAGAAATGAAAAAGGAGATCTTTGCTCCCTTTTTCTTTATGTCCATTTAGGATTGAATTGTTTACGTGAAAGTCAGTTGAGTCTTTAAATTTTTTTCGATTTTTTTTAGCTTTCTAAAGTTTTGGATTCGTTCGCATCAGGCTGCAGTGATAGTATGATTTTATTTTCCATGCGATATGTAGAATTTTTTCATATATATATATATATATATTTTTACGTTGTTTAGTTCATGCGAATTTTTCGAGAAACAATTTTTTTTTGCGGTTCTTTATGTTGGATCATTTTATAATATCAGTATTAGTTTTTCATTCCGAGGAATTTTTTTTAATATTTCTTTTTATTACTCAATTTTCTCTTTGTTGAAATACTTCGGAAGTAAGCAGTAAGTTTATATTGTTATTTCGTTGTTAATTTTTTGTATTTTCTTAATATCTGGTTTGATATAAAGATCGAAATAAATTTTGTTTGCTTTCATAAATTTGTGTTTTTTCTCTTTGGTTAAATGCATTCGCAAAAGGAGGTAAGCTTAATTTGTAAGTTTCATTTTTCTTTCTTTTTATATTTTCTTTTTTTGATTGCAGGATTTGGTTCCCTGTTATAGAATGAATTTTTTAGCTTTTAAACCTGAGGTAATTATTTTTTTTTGTTTTGTTTGCTTTTTATCATTTCGGTGTTGAGGTTAATCGCTTCACTTCATGCAGCTTCCAAAGTTATTTTTTCGGATTTATAGTACGTGTTGTTTTTAATACATACGCTAATTTCTTCTCTTTACGTTGGATTATTTTCTTTATTTATTTATATTTCATTATTATTCTGATATACATATATATATTGAGGATGATGGATCGTTGAGGCATATCTTATATAAAAAATTTGATAAATGTGACTTAATATTTTGTTAGAAATATGAATAAACACATTACAAATAATTTTTTAAAAATAAGATAGTTGAAAAGGCGGTAGAGGAACTTGACATAATCGTATAAGTATTGAAAAAGATATTGTTTATAACTATTTACTATTCATTTTTTATATAATTAGATGAATAGGATTTATTTTTTAAAGCAACCCTATATGTGTGACTATTAAAGAGGATATTTTATATAGGGGTGACTATATAGAGGGTGACGTTTTGTTAATTAAAGGTGGCTTAGAAACTTGATTAACGTTACATGATTTACTGCGAGCATATTTTTTTTTCTTTTTAAAAGAATTACAAGAATTTATTTTGCTATACAAGTCAAAATGCAAGGTTCCAACAATTCCAATGAGGAGGTTAATTGGATTGAAGAATCTATCTCAAAAAAACTTATTAAATACTATGATTACAAACATTTTAGCAATGTGCAAGAAGTTGGTACTGGCGGTTTTGGAAAAGTTTATCGTGCAAATTGGAAAAGCTCAAAGCAATGTCTTGCGTTAAAATCCTTTCATAACTTTAACGATACCACCATGAAAGAACTTGTTCGTGAGGTAATTACAAAGTATATTATTATTATGTATTTCATCTGTTTATTATAAATCATTAATGTTTCAAGTTAAAATTCATATTTGTAATAATTTAGCTTGAACTACAACGTGAAGTTGATTTTCATGATAATATTATCAGCATTTGTGGGATAACTTCAGATCAAGGTAATTCTTCATAATAAAAGTTTACATATCGAATTTTATATTTTGTTTTATCTCATTTTTATATTTTTTTATATTTTTTTATTAAAAAAAAAAAATTTAGAAAATCATAATGATCAATTGAAGAGGTATTTGTTAGTGATGGAATATGCTGATGGCGGTGAACTTAAAAACTATTTGAAGGATAACTTTGATAAATTTACTTGGAAAGATAAATACAATTTTGCATTCCAATTGGCTTGTGCTGTGTCTTGTTTACATGAAGAAGGAATTGTGCATCGTAATTTGGTAAGCTAGTATTATATAGTCTTTTTGTTTATTATTGTTGTTAATATCAATAATTTATTGTATATTTCTATAATAGAATTCCGGAAGTATATTAATTCATCAAGGAGTTATTAAACTATCAGGTTTTGGATCATCGAAAAGGATTGAAGCGGAAACTGAACAACAGTCATGTGTTTATGGAGTAATTCCTTATGTTGACCCGAAATTTCTTTACAGACAAAGAAATGACAATACATCACCACAACAAAACGAAAAAAGTGACGTTTACAGTGTTGGCGTACTCTTTTGGGAGATATCCAGTGGACGTCAACCTTTCTATGTTGAAGGTGAACAATATGATATTGATCTAGCGATTGATATTTCAGAAGGACTTCGAGAAAAGGCCGTTCCTGGTACACCTGAAAATTATGTAAAAATTTATACCGGTAAATATGTTATATAAATTTAATTATGTTATAACTTAAAAAATTACGAGTTTAATTAAATTTATTATGTATGATTTTTAGAATGCTGGGATAATGAGCCAGATAATCGTCCATCAATGAATCAAGTAGTTGATAAATTAAATTCAATTATCGCAAATTTGAACAAAACAAAAGATGAAAAGATGAATATTGATGATGAAGCAAGCCTTCAATCATCACAATCATCAGCACAACATATTTATTCGAATAGTCTTACTGCAAATTTCAGTTATACAACGCAATTATCTACAACGCAATTATCACAACTTATTCAAAATTTTAATTTGGTTCAGACGAATATATCTGATAATGAATCAGTTAATGAATCAGATAATGAATCAGTTAATAAATCAGATAATGAATCTGATAAAGAATCTGATAATGAACCTGATAATGAATTCAATAAACTAAATAATTTAGCTAAACGTTATCAATATGGATGGGAAGTTGAAAAGGATTTAGAAAAAGCATTT
This sequence comes from Funneliformis geosporum, assembly GCA_946474995.1. Lineage (NCBI taxonomy): Eukaryota > Fungi > Glomeromycota > Glomeromycetes > Glomerales > Glomeraceae > Funneliformis > Funneliformis geosporum. Next base: position 18,055 of record CAMKVN010000374.1, on the reverse strand, counting down.
AAATATTATCAAATGTCAGCTAATCAAAATAATAGTGATGGACAATATAATTTAGCTGAATGTTATCGAAATGGATTAGGAATTGAAAAGGACCTAAAAAAAGCCATGTATTGGTATCAAATATCAGCAGAATGTGATAATAAAATCGCACAATATAATTTGGCTGATTATTATTATTATGGGTGGGAAATCGAAACGGATTTAGAAACAGCAATTTATTGGTATGAAAAATCAGCAGCGCAAAATTATAGCAATGCACAAAATGATTTAGGATATTTTTATGAAAAAGGAATAAAATTAGAAAAAAATTTAGAAAAAGCATTTTATTGGTATCAAAAATCAGCAGAAAATAAAAATAATGTTGCACAATGCAATTTAGCAATTTGTTACCGATATGGCTTAGGAATTGAAAAAGATACGTCTAAGGCATTTTATTGGTATAAAAAATCAGCAGAAAATAAAAATGAACTTGCACAATATAGTTTAGGATTATTTTATGAAGAAGGTAATCATATTAAAAAAGATTTAAAAAAGGCATTTTATTGGTATCAAAAATCAGCAGAAAATGAAAATAATGATGCACAATACAAGTTAGGGTATTTTTATGAAAATGGAATAGAAGTCAAAAAAGATCTAAAAGAAGCATTTTATTGGTATCAAAAATCAGCTGAAAATGAAAATAAAGTTGCACAATATAATTTAGCTAAATTTTATGAGTATAATATAGGAATTGAAAAGGATTTAAAGAAAGCATTTGAATGGTATCAAAGGTATAATAATAAGAATAAACCTGAAAAATGTATTGGAAAATATAATAATAATCAAAATAATGATCAAAGCAACAATGCAATTGAATTTATTAATAAAACCTTAAAAAATATAGTTAAGTATATATCTTTTAATGAATTTGTCGATTCGGTACAACTTGATAAAGGAGGTTTCGGAAGTATAACAAAAGCAATTTGGTTAAAAACTAATGATTATATTATATATAAAAAATTAATAAATACAAGTACTATTAAATATGATTTATTAAAAGCTTTTATTTGCGAATTAAAAATACATTTGCATCTTGATTATCATGATCATATTATACATTGTTTAGGCATTAGTCAAGGTAATTTATAATACTTAATTGTTTATTAAAAAAAAAATATATGCTTATTATTTAATATTCAATGATAGATCCAAATACAAATGAATTTCTTCTTGTAATGCAATATGCTAATGATGGTGATCTTCAAAGCTATCTTAAAAACAACTTTAATAATTTAAATTGGAATGATAAAAAAATGTTAGCATTTCAAATTGCAGATGGATTAAATTACTTACATAATAAAGATGTTTTACATAGAGATTTTGTAAGTATTATTTTTGATGATTTTTTATTAATTTTCATAATTTGGTATATTAATTATTTAAAATGACAAAATTTTATTTAGCATTCTAAGAATATAGTTATTCATAATAAAATTGCTAAAATTACAGATTTTGGTTTTTCTAAAATTGAAAATAATTCTACTATTCATATTGGAGTTTGTGGTAGAGCTGCTTATATAGAACCTCAAATACTTGCAAATCCCAAGTTTCAATATATTAAAGCTTCAGATATTTATAGTTATGGCGTATTAATGTGGGAAATTTCTAGCGGATACTCTCCATTTAATAATAATCCGAACATTATTGCTATTGCTAGCGGAAAATCTCGTGAAAATACTATAAAAGAAACTCCTAAAGATTATGAGATATTGTATAAAAAATGTTGGGATCAAGAGCCTAAGCAAAGACCAACTACCAAAGAAATACTCGAAGAATTTTCAAAAATGGGCTTTAGAAAAATCATTGATAAATCAGCAAAAAGTAAGTATTTATATAATGTATTAAATTTTTTTATTATCATATATAATTTCTTTAATTTATCAAATAGACATTAAAGAAGAAAAAGAAGAAGGTTTTGCTGAGGATGTAAGCAATAAAAAATCGGATTCAGAATCAACAATTGATAATATTCAATTAGGTACTGTTGAGGATTTATCTGGTATGTTAACAATTTGTTAGTATCATCAATTTCTGAAATAATGTTTAATTTCTTTTTCCTACTATTAGTTCCCTAATAGCAAAAGGCGGTTTTGTCGTTTCAAATAAAAAATTTAAAATTAAAAGTATAACAAATAAAGTAATTTCGTTGGCTAAAACAATAATTAAAAAAAAATTGTATAATATGATTTTTAAAATAATTTCCTTCTACTAAAAAATTGAGGTATATGTAGATACAAAAGTAGAAGAAAATGAATTTTTTATCTTTCGAATTAATAAATTAGCCACATGAATAAAAGTTATATTTATAACATTATATATGGCTGTATTTCTTATTTCTATTACACATCGGCGATTAATTTATTTACCGATAATTATATTGGTTTCTATATACATATTTTCATCCTATTTTTTCTTTAGGTTCATTCCGAGTTCAATTGTTTCAAGTTGTGCGTTATAGTGTGAGTTTTTCTTAGATTTCAATATTTGTTCTTTATTTTTTTTTTTTTGGTGATTTATCTGCACAATATTTTAATTATTAATAATATATTTTCTTTAAATGTACTTACATTAACCAATTTTCTGACACAAACACTTATATTATATTTTTTTAGCAAAGAAGTCCAGTAGGTTGTTCAAGAATCAACTATCAATCATCTATCGTTTCATAACTTCATAACTTTAGCAATACACAATGTTAAAGAACTTGTACTTGAGGAAAATTACAATTCATTATATGTGCTTCGATCTGTTTAGTGAAGTTACAGCATTTATATTTGAAATAAAATTTAAAATTGAATTAATTAAAACGAGCTTTTAACGGAAGGATAATTTTCATAGTTATCTCCTAAACAATCCTCGATAATTTCTCCACAAAAATAAACATACCCAAAAGCCCCATTTTATACTGCTACTGCTAAGTTCTTTGCCGGTATTCTATGTCAAATCAAATTTTCTAGAATGCCTGGATCTAAATATTCTTTAACTCGTCTCATACACACGATTTCTGATCCCTAAAACTTGGAAAATTAGTGCGAATTAGAGTAGTATATTTAGTAATACCACTTTCTGAAATAAATTTTTTACATAAAATAACTAAGTCTGTTAACAGGTTTCTTTTTCTAGTTTTAGACTCTTTTTCACTTGGTCATGCAGGACATAAAAAAGATCATACAACGTTTATTATACAACTATTCGAACTTAAACAAAAAAATATTTTTTTGAAATTCAAAGCTACCACACTATCACTCAACGCTTGGGATATTCAGGTAATACATCAGATCCTGTAGCAATGCACAGATGTATTAAGATCATAATAGAAATTATGGGCGATTATTAAATTTTTTTTTTGAATTTATTTTGAATTGTTTACATAAAAAATAAAATAAATATCTTAATTTATTTCATTATATTAAAAGCAAAATATAATTGAAATTTATTATTTATGATATGTTTATATATTTTTACTCATTAAATAATTGTGAATCATTAGCAAATCACGTGAAAGAAATTGAGAATCCTTAGAGAATCAAAGGGATTAAAGTTAATTGTTCGTCAAACTTGACTAACCAATAATATATTCAGGAGATATATTGAGAGTCAAGAACCGAGAGATAATAAAGTATCTATAGGAAAAAAAGGAAAATTGCAAGAAATAGAATAGTTTAAGATTAGAGCAGAAAAAGTATCATATTTATTTCTTAAAAAATGTATGATCCAATAAGATTATTCGGTATGATACCTACTAACTTTATCATTATGTATCGTATCGTACTATTTTTAAAATAATAAAGTTTCCTTTCCTTTGCAACCTATAAATAAATAAGTGAAAATAAAATTTTTAATCATTAATAAATTTATTTATCATGCAAAACGTTTGATAAACAATATTTTAATAAAATGTTTAAAAATATTTCTGTAGAAATTACAATAAAATTAAGATCATACGTTACATCTATTGATAATTTAAAACAATGCAAAGCTCTAAAGGTTCCCGTTACCTGGTTTTTAATTAAATTTAAGTTCATATTTTATCGGTATAAATAATTAAATAATCTTCAAATATAATCTTTTCCCTAAGACCATAAAAAATAGTTATCTGTACATTAATTAGTTCCACCAATTTTGGATTCATGACTGGTATGAATTTTGATAATAAATAATGGAAACTAATTATAAAAAATTGGTCTTTAAGTTTCTTCAAATCACTCTTCAGATTCTAGTAAAAGTAACAAGTAAATGTGGTCATGAATAAATTCATTGAATGTACATGATGACGGGTACCATGCGTACTCCCACACGGGTTTGTGATGTGGCAGTCTACTCGGGTATTTGACAATCATGTACCTAGGACTCGCATACTCATTATAACGAATCAACGCAAAAATTATATATGAAACAAGTTTTTTTCATTAAAGTTTTTTCAGATTATTAATTGTATTTAAAATAATATCATATTCACAATCTTCTAAATTGAAATCAGAATAATAAAAAAAAATTAGGTATTATGGTATAAAATGATCCAATGAAAATTGAATTTAAAAACCTACTTGTTCTTTATTTTCATACTTAGAATATCAAAATTATAGGTGAACTCATTATCTTAAGCATACATAAACTATAAAGTTTTTTTTACCTTCTTATTTCAGAAGATAAGAAGATTATTTATTAAAACGATTGCAACAATTTACGATGTTAACGAAAATATAAAAGGACGAAAAAGACAAAATACAACTACTGCCTCAGCCGGCGCAATATCTAGATTTCTTTCTTTTTTTCTTTTTTTTTTTACTAAATTCTTTATTTATTATTTTCATACATTTTCATTAATTTCCAAAATTAATTATTGATTTTAGATGCGATTGTAAAATGTAAATATGATTACTCTATCCTGGAATTGCACCGTATTAATCTACACAAAAATATTCATTCAATCTGATGAAAATTGCAAACACTTAAATTTTAAAGGTTGAAGCAATGATTATATGCAATGATTATCTAAAAAGATGTACAATAAAATCTGTACATATACTTATAAATAAAAAAAAATTATTAAGTTATTGATTACAAGTCGATAATTATTGTGTGAATTTCTTTTTTATTGAAAAAAGTATATTGTGAACTTACAAAAAAACAAACGACCAATTTTTTCAAAATATATATATGACTTTTAAAATCCCACATCGTTATCGCTAAAATGTCCCGTAACAATGTATGTCGATCATTGAGTGATCATTTTTTTCGAAATTTTGACAAGCGCGCTACCGAACTTTGACGCACAAATTTTATATAATGATAATCAAGACATATTTTCATAATAATGTTAAATTTCGTAAAAATTCAATCACTAGATTTTAATCAAGCCTCGTTTGAATATTCGCAAAAAAGTCTGGCTTAGCTTGGATTGGTTTAAAGTTTGGATTGGCTTAAAGCTTAAGATTCACTAAGCATTAAGCAATGAACAGCAGTATAAAATACGCTCGACTTCACAAGGTTTAAAAATAAAAAATTTCCACCATACAAAAAAGTGACAATCAAAATGAAATCTAACTTTTGTTACTCTTGTTCCTCTTAACAACCCTTGCTATTGCATCATCTTCAGGGCGTTGTTAGGTGACTATAATTGCCCTCCAGGTCAATTCTGTGGCCTTGCAGGTGTCACTTGTGGAAGATTTAATTTTCCAGGTGAATGCATGTAGGTTAAAAGAGATTTTTTTGTTATTTTAATGTAAATTAGATTATTACTGTATGTTAATTTCAACTCAATGTATTAGGGCCATAGTGAATGTACAGTATATGTTCAATGTATTGGTTTAGATGGACTGTTTTTTTTTCCTTCATTTTATTAAAATTTTGATTTATATTACACAGATTATTCAAGATCAACTATTTGAAACAATAAACTTCTTCCAAAAATAGATGTAGATTTTCTTTTTTTATGCTTAGTTTAAATTTCAGTAACTAACAAAATTTATTGCGAAAATAAAATTTTTATATCACTTTTTTTTTTTTTTATCTTTTAAATTAAATTTAAATTTTCATTGAAATTTCGTCCTAACAAATAAAAATTGAAAATGTCTTTCATTCGCTAACAAACTATTAATAACAGTATCATTAAACTTTTTATAATAAAATGAAATATTGTATGTAAAAAATATAAAGATAAACATCAATTTATTTAATATAAAAAACGACTAAAGGAAAAATACATAATAAAAATATAAAAATGTCCAATTTGTTGCACTCATTTACTAGCTCTTATCGTCATCTGAGAACATGTCTGTACCAAATATTTATGTTCGTATCAGATTTGTAAAAATAAAATATTCAATATCCTAACATCCTACGAATTTTTTTTTTTATCACACAGAAGGCAAACTTCGGTACAAACATATAAAACATTGTAAACATTTTTTCGAAAAGAAATGAATTCTTTGCGCAGCATTTACTTTCCCTAGCGTAACAAATTTGAGATAATAATATAAGTAATGATGATGTTAATTCTTTGAAATTGAATACACATCTAAATGGAAATGTTACGGAATCAACCAAAACTTGTATTTAAGTTTACACTTTAATCAATATAATATCTAACATTTCTTAAATTCAAATTTTTCAATAATTTAACGAAATACAAAACGAAATTAAATAAAACCCAACCTAAACCTTTAATTGATCAGAAATTTATTTGTTAAAGAAATTGTCTTTATTTACGTTTTAATCTTTGACATTATCTGCATCAACATCATATATTTGACAGCATCAGCATCATCAGCTTCAACATCGACTACTTATTTGGACAGCATCAGCTTCAGGCCAGAACCTCGTCCACCAACCTACTACGAGTTCGCACCAACTCCTAACGGAGTTCCGTGCTTCTCTCCTAGTAGCTTCACTTACGAATAATAGAGATTGAAAACTTTTAATGAAATTTTTATATTGTAAAAATATTTTCCTGTTTTAATATTAATAAAAATAAACAAATGTCGATAAAGAAGAAAATTAGATCGTTTATGTAACGTATATTGCTACCATAGTACCCCTCGCATAGTACCCTCCAAAAAATATACAAGGTGCCGCCGAACTGATTTATTTTAATCATTTTTATTTTTTAAAATAAATAAGACTAATAGTAACAATCTAAATCTTCCCTTAAAAAATAATTAATTTTTAAGGCAGTGAATATGAAGCAATAAATTAAAATCACCTATTTTCCCGATCTATAGAGAGAAATGACAGAAAGTCAGAACTTTCAGAAATGACGGTAATATAACACAACTGATAACCAAGTAATTCTGAAGCTAGGCGCAGTTGTTGTCCATTAATTCTCTTAATTTATTAAAAAAAAAACTTAAAGTACTATATGCATGAAAATATTTCATTTTGTAATTATTGATTCTTTTAATTAATTTCAATTAAAACGAATGACTCAAAATAATATTATTTTTTTTAAAACAATATAAATTAGAGAGAGAAAGAAATATTTTAATAAAATAATTTTTTTTATTCAACTATTTAATTTAAATTTAATCTTTCTTGAAAATTTGTTTAATATGCTCGTTTTGGGGAATATCAAAATTTAATGCTCATTTACTTGAAATTTATTTATTCTTAGTCGACCCATGGTGAAGCATATTTAATATCTGGCTAATTATCATAAATTCTATAAAATTATGGAAGTTAACTAGGTAACAGTCTCGTAAACCGTTGTTAAGTCCGGAGCAGCAGTAACGGAAAAATCCATTCAATATCGACTATTATTGAGCGGGCGGACATCCGGACAAAATTTACACTTTGCGTATATATAGTCCTTCGTTACACTACGGATTAATTACTATAGTTTTCTTTCAATATACTATATTACATAATTAACATGTCTTAAAAATCTGTATTTTTTATTTCAAATGATAACCATGTCAAGTATAAAGTGCAACTTCTAAAGAACAAACAACAAATGTGGCCAGCTTCAGTCAAGTATTATTTTCATTTCTTTGAATAGAGCTTGCACAATGATTATTACAGTAGACTGCCAACATGAAATTTTCATGGCTTTTGCTAAGAGAAATTCTAATTTTTATTTGAAATAAAATCAATTGAAACTAAAAATAAAATAAAATAAAAAATGATATGATATAATTCATGATCATAAAAATATGGTATAAATAATTAAAATAAATATAATCATGTGTTAACACAAATGATAGTGTAACGAAATTTGAATTGTAATATTTTGTACGCACTGAAGATCCAATATAAATTTTTTGCAAATTTTTGTTTGTATTTCACGACATATAAGGTAAAAGCTATTTAAGCCGAATGAATTAATTATTTGAATTGTTGGAAATAGAAATTCTTTATTAAATAAACATGTCAAAAACTGAAACAAAAAATTCCTACGCCGATTTTGATTGGTTAGAAAGAGCGATATCGGAAGATTATATCAAGTATTATGATTTTGGCGAGTTTACTAATTTGGAAGAAATCAGCAGTGGTTCTTATGTAAATGTTTCTTGTGCAAAATGGAAAGGCTCTGAAACTATCATGGCTCTAAAACATTCTTTTAATTTGACTATTAAGGAGATTGTTAATGAGGTAAACTTTTAAAATGAATTCTTTTTAAAATTAACAAACATATTAACTTGTTTAGGATTTAAAAATTAGATAAAAATACAACGGGAAGTTGATTATCATGCAAATATTATAAAATTTTATGGGATATCAAAATCGAATTTAACAAACAATTATTTGTTGGTTATGGAATACGCTGATGGTGGGTCATTGCAGTCATATTTGAAGGAAAATTTTAATAAACTTGAATGGAGTAATAAATATCAACTAGCTTTACAACTTGCAAATGCTGTAGCATGCATACACAATGAAGGAATTATTCACAACGATTTGGTTAGCTAATTTACGGATTGTTTTTGTTTATTTATCGTTTGTACAATTAACTTAATAAATAACTTATTGTTATATAGCACGCACAAAATGTACTTGTACATCAGAATAATATAAAGTTGGCAGATTTTGGTTTATCGCGAAAAATAACTGATGCATCAAGTTATTCAACAGATGTGTTTGGTGTTGTTCCTTATGTTGATCCAAAATATTTAAATAACATTAAAATTAAAAATATGGACCAATATTATGCGTTAAACCCAAAGTCTGATGTTTATAGTGTTGGAATCCTACTTTGGCAAGTTTCAAGTGGTCATAAACCTTTTTATGCTGAACATGTAGAATATGATGCTAATTTAATAATGAAAATTGGAGAAGGGATGCGAGAAAAAATTGTCTTGGATACTCCAATCGAATACAGCAACTTGTATGAAGGTAAATTTCAATTTATTTGTTTTTTTAATAATCTATACTTTAATTTCTTTTTTTTAAATTTTTACTAGCATGTTGGAAAGATAATCCAAATGAACGTCCTACAATGCAACAAGTTGTTAAGTCACTTCAATCAATAATTTTTGGAAAAAATGATGACGAAATGGATTACATTATTCATTCTGATAAAACAAAAACAGTAAACACAGAATGCATATATAGTAATAATTCCGAATTATTTTTAAGCAAATTAATGCAGGATTGTAATTTGGAAACAATATACAATGAATACAGTTTACAACATGTTTTAATTCAAGCAGAAAAGTTATTTATGGAAATATATGATATGGACGATAGTATAGATATCCTTGTATGTAAGCTAATAAGACTGATAATTAAAACACATGATGAAGGAAATAATTGCAATGAAACTGAACATCTTATTAATCATTGTATATTTCTTTCAAATCGAACTTCGAATGAGATCTTTGAATGGCTTAAAGAGCATCAATTGAACTCAAAATATCAATTTTTCTTGGGATTTTTGTATTTCAATTTGGAGAAAAATGACAATGAAGCATTTAAATTATTTTTAAGTTCTTCCGAAAGTAATTATCCTATTGCACAAGTTTATGTTGCAAGTTGTTATAAAGCAGGATTCGGAACTGAGATAAATTATAATCTCGCTTTTAAATGGATGCAAAAAGCCGTAGAGAATAAAAGCATTTATGGACAAATTAATCTTAGTAATTATTATGAAAATAGTATAGGTACAAATGAAAATTTAGATAAAGCTTTTAATTTGTATAATGAAGCAGCTAATAATGGAAATTTATGTGGATTATTTAATATGGGTCGATGTTATGAACTAGGTATAGGTATAAAGAAAAATGAAAGTAAAGCATTTGAAATTTATAGGAATTTTCATGAAAAAGAATTTATAAATGGAAAATATAAGCTTGGAATTTGTTATTATTTTGGAATTGGAACTGAAATCAATAAAAAAAAAGCATTTGAAATTTGTAAAGATTTAGCTGAAAAAGGATATGACAATGCGCAAGCTTTTCTTGGTTATTTATATGAACAGGGTGAAGGCATAGAAAAAGATTTAGGAAATGCCTTTTATTGGTATCAAAAGGTAACAGAAAAGGATAATATAATTGCAATGAATAATTTAGCTTTATGTTATCATTATGGAGAAGGTATTGAAAAAGATTTAGAAAAAGCACTTTTTTTATATCAAAAAGCAGCAGAAAATAATAATATATTTGCAATGAATAATTTAGCTTTATGCTATCAATATGGTGATGGTATAGAAAAGAATGTAGAAAATGCATTTTATTGGTATCAAAAAGCAGCAGAAAATAATAATGTAATTGCTATGTATAATTTAGCTTTATGTTATCAATATGGAGAAGGAAAAGAAAAGGATTTAGAAAAAGCATTTTATTGGTATAAAAAAGCAGCAGAAAATGATAACACAATTGCAATGTATTATTTAGCTTTTTGTTATGAATTAGGAGAAGGAACAGAGAAGAATTTAAAAAATGCATTTCATTGGTATCAAAAAGCAGCAGAAAATAATAATATAGCCGCAATGTATAATTTAGCCTCATGTTATGAATTTGGAGAAGGAACAGACAAGAATTTGAAAAAAGCATTTTACTGGTATCAGAAAGCGGCAGAAAATGATAATAATTATGCACAATATAGCTTAGCAATATTATATAGAAAAGATGACAAAACAGAAAATAATTTTGAAAAAGCATTTTATTGGTATAAAAAAGCAGCAGAAAATAATAATAAATTTGCAATGGTTAACTTAGCTTTATGTTATCAATATGGAGAAGGAATAGTAAAAGATTTCGAAAAAGCATTTTATTGGTTTCAGATGGCAGAAGAAAATGAAAATGTTGTTGCGAGTTATTTTTTAGCTTTATGCTATCAATATGGAAAAGGAACTGAAAAGGATTTAGAAGCAGCTTTTTATTGGCATCAAAAAGCAGCAGAAAATGACAATATTGCTTCACAAAATATGATTGCAGTATTATATGAAAAAGATGAAATAACAGAAAATAATTGGAAATTAGCACTATATTGGTATCAAAAAGTAGCAGAAAATGGATATATTAGAGGACAAAACAATCTTGCATCTTTGTATGATAAAGGTGAAAAAGTAGAAAAGGATTTAGAAAAATCGTTTTATTGGTATCAGAAAGCAGCAGAAAATGATTATGAAATTGCAATGTATAATTTAGCTAAATGTTATCAATATGGAAAAGGAACAGAAAAAAGTTTAGAAAAATCCATTTATTGGTATCAAAAAGCAGCAGAAAATGGTAACGAAATTGCAATGTATAATTTGGCTAAATATTATCAAAAAGGTGAAGTAATAGAAAAGAAAATAGAAAAAGCCATTTACTGGTATCTAAAAGCAGCAGAAAATGGCATTATTGATGCACAAAAAAGTCTTGCATATTTACATGAAAAGGGTGAAGGATCAGAAATAAATATAGAAATACTATTAAAAAAGCCGTAGAGACGGATATCAAGAATATTTAGAAAATCATTTAGATATATCTTATTAATAATTATCCGAAATTTTATCATATTTATTATTTAAAATTGTTAAGATGTTAAAACTTAAATTTTAGTATTAACATTATCAATTATTATTTATACAGTACATATTTACTTTTAGAAAATGGTTTTGACAAGAACGGTTATGAATTTTATTGTCATTTATGATTTGTTAAAAATTTATTTTTATTTCTTCAATTCTGTACGCAAATGCCAATTTTTTTTAAGAATCATACGCTGCAAAATTTATTTCGTAGCACTTTTATTTGTAAACTTTGTATTTTGCGCAGTAAATGCAATGTAAATGCTTGCTAATTTTTTTAATCGAAAAAAATTTTTTATGGCTAATTTAATGTGGGACAGTTATCCAATTCCATATTAATTTATAAAAATCGCAATGATTATTATTAACTGAAAGAAAGTATGTTCGAAAAAGCTTGTACCACCATTGATTAAGCTAATATGAGAAAACATTATTTTCTTATCGAAACAACAAATTATTTTAATTTGTAATACTAAGCATTAATAAAATCCAAACTGGTTAGATCGGAAATAAATTAACTCAATTTAATTGAAAAAAAAGTATGTGTGAGCTTGTCAATAGAAAGGGAGGAAATCTAAAAAAAAAAAGTTTTTGAGTTAATGTTAAATCTGAACTTATTTTACTAAAAAAATCATATTTAGCATATGAACTAAAATTTTAATTTTTTTAGATTTCCTCCTTTTCTATTGACAAGCTCCCATGTATGAAATCAAGTAGATTTATTTAAAATAGCACAATACTAATAAAACCAATTTAAAACAACGTAAATAATGTATTTCCTCTATATACTATATTATATTTTTGATTATTAAGATTTCGATATTACAATTAATTCTAAATTTAATACTATGAAACTTTCTTGACATCAAGGCCTTTCTCCTTTAGACAATACCCTCCATTCAAATTAATCGTGTTGAATATTTACCAGATGTTAATACAACTCGTCTTCAATTTATCATTAGATGAATTATGGTCAATTCAACAGATTCAGTTCAAATTGCACCGATACTTGATCCTTAATTTAAAAATTCTCAATGGGATAAAAGAGGCAAAGTGTTAATGCATGCAATCTTTTACAAAAAAAATTAACACTCAACAAACATCCTCTATTCCTGATTTGTATAAAATAAGGAATGTTAAAATGATTTTTCTAAAGATTTTGAAGGAGCTTCTGATTGAAGTTGAGGAGGAGGATGAAGTATTACGTTATATGAAGCATCTACAAATTTATATTTTTGTTTTTGCACAAAAATGTTTGTCAATTCCTGCAACCTCCTGTACCTAACGAAAGATTATTCTTAGATGATGGTTTACCGAGTTATTTTCAATGCAAGTAATAAATTGCATTCATTGATATGTGATATGAATGTATGAACAATATTTATAATATTCCAATATAATAATAACTGCAAATTCGGTTTTGCGGTTTTATTAAAACCGAAAAACCGGTTCAACCAAATTTATTTAAATTCCGGTTCTTAAAAATAAATCCGGTTCTTGCTGATAATGACTTTATTCAATTGAATGAATAAAATATTTGTTTTGCAAATAATGATATACATAGTATCAGATAGTTTCATAATTACATTTAAACAAAATTATTGATATATTCTCAAATCTCGTATAATTTTCCAGCAATGTTACCAAGTATACATAAACAGGACGACATAAGTGTTAATAAAGGTATAACGTCGTAATATACCACTCGTCTATAATATAAAATCTATTGAAAGGTTTTAGAATTATATTAATGAAAAACTAAATAAAATAAAAATACATAATATTAAAATAATAATATTTATACCTGAATAACTAATTGAGGAATATCTTCAAAAATAATATTAAAACAAAAGATCCCCAATAGATTCGTTTTAATGCTTCTTCAGAAAATTTAACATTAAAAATATTAAATCCTCCAATTCTTACTTTAGATTCGAGTACCTTTAACACACCAACTTCAGATCCTGCAAATAATGTGAATATTTCTAAAAATTTTCTATTCTCACGTGACCATTCAAAAAATTCTCTCGTTTTTTCTTCTTTTTTTGATAATTATAAATGCAATTATCACACTTATGACAAACGGAACTATAGAAAATATGAGACTAGAAGAAAAAATTAACATTTTTTTTTTATTTTTTTTTATTTTTTTTAAGTTTAAATCTATTTACCTTGGAATATATAATACTTCAACGTTTTTGGCCTTTTTAAGAATAAAGGTAATATCCATGATAATATCGAAAATAACAATACTAAGTTGAAAAATTGCAGCATTATTAGCCTGTATCATGATAAAAACGTAAAAGCATAAAATATGTAAATAAGAATTTAAATTTTAAATTTAAAATTTTTTTTTCGATAAAATATATTATTCTTTATAATCATTACATAAATATTTTTTTTCTTGGCGTAAAAGAAAATTCCAACCAATATGAATGTTACTAATAATGCTCCCATGAGACCAGGTCCATAGGTTTTCCACAAATTGGCTATTTATAGGTTCAGGAATTCAAGTAAATATATTTAGCTCTTATTTGAGAGACGTGAAACATATGAATGAATACTTACGAAGAACTTGATATCCATAATCTTCATCTAAATATTTTAAAGTTTCTCCTGATGCGATCATAGTGATACGTTTATTCTTAATCATATTATCTAAATCATTACTTATTAGGCTAACAGATCTTCCCTGTTCAGTTCTATCCTTTTTAACATCAATGGATAAAAAAAATTTGTTTTTGAGAAACTGAAGTATCAATTTCAAACACTTCATTGGTATTTATGCGATTAGGACTAATAGGAATTGCATCAACTAATTCTTGTTTTAATTTCGTAAGAAAAACTTTTCGATCGGTTTCATATAGAAAATTCTTAGTCCCCTCTGGAGTCAATCGAACTTGTCCCATAATGTCATTTGAACTAATTTTAATTCGTGTATCTATTTTGAAAGTTATTAGAATGAATAAAGTAATAAAAGCATTCGTAATTGAAGTAATTAAAAACTTACGTAATGTTGTAAAAGACCACACATGGCTCTTTACACCATATAAAGGTTCTCGATAAATTTGATCCTTTACAAAATTATCATCAATTGGAACATTGTATCTTTTACCAGGCTTATTAAATGTGGATTTAAGTATGACAACTTTAATTGTAGTAGCATCATCATAAGATACATATTTGCTGTCTATTCCTGAAGTTGTTTGACGGATATTGCCATCATCTTGGAAAATTGTTATGTAACCGTTTGATAATTCAACTTTATTAAAATACTTGATTTGAAGGAATTCTAAATCAGATGTAATCATATCATTAATTCTCGGAATTGTGGAAACGATGTGGAAATTATTATATCCATGATCTAGATAAAATATTTATAAATTTAAAAGTTTAATTATTTAATTGTTTGTTACAATGTTACAATAATTAAAAATATTCAAACGTTTTCCCTTACCTCGACCCTCATTAAATTTTTATAATTCCGTGGTGATCAAAGCCCATATTGGCTTTTTTTCGACTTGTGCAAGCACAAAAGTATTATTTCTCAAAATCGTGTACGTGGCTTTAAAATTTGACACGATAATATTTGGAAGTTCCCAAGAATGTACCTCACCATCATCATTAAATACATAACCATAATATACAGTTTGATTATTAATCCTTCCTACTCCACTTAGAAAATATCCTCCATATGGTAATAATTCAATATAATAATATTCAATTGATGGATACGTTTGAATTTGCAATTGTTTAAAATTATATGCGGTTCCACATGAAATAAAATCAAACTTAAAATAAATGGTTTCTTTAACCGCTCCAATTTTCGTATATTCGCCTGTTACTAGACATACGTGTCCAACTCCTGCATAATTAACATCACAATAAATATCCGTAAAATTAAATCCATGAATTGTTGTTTGATAAAGAACATCTGGCATTCGTTCGGTTTCTTGGTCTTTTTCTAAGAATAAGATATATACTCATTCCGTGGAATAACAGAACTGACTTCGTTAGATGTGGAATTAGTGTAAACAATCGCATATCTACCATCCATCATTGGAATAACTGTGGATATAAGATTTAAAGAATCTTTAAAATTAAAGATATCTTGCACAAGAAATAATATGTTTCCGTCTTCAGTCCTTTAGCAAAAAATAATTAAATAAATCATGAAATTAAAAGTAATTTATAATTAAATTTTGATGAGTATTTCTAGTATGATACATTACACTTCATATAGTTCGTAGCTTGCATCAGAAGTGTTTGTAATCGGTGTCATACGAAGAAATCCCTTGTCAGATTTGTAATTTATGAAAATACGATCGCCAGGAAACCATTGATTAGTGTAAACATCAACGTAGGTAGTTTTGAATGTAACGTTACTAAAAAAGAACATGCTACTTATTATTACACTGAAGCTTTAATTAATTATTAAATAGAAAAGAGATTCTTCTAACCCATAAATCTTTCCATATAAATCAATAACCATTGCCTTGTCATTGTAAATGTAAGGATTATTTGGATCCGTGGCTTCCGCATAAGTGACTAACAATAATTTACTATGTAATGGATAAATTTCAATAGCACTTATAACAATACCATTGTTAAAGACTTTTATACAAAAGTTAAAATCTTGAATATCCAACGTAATATCAATTGGTTCAACAGTCCCATCAGGATAAATCGTTCGAAGTGACAAGAATTTATCCACCCAAACATTACCACTTTCACGAGGAAACGATAAATTGCGGCGAACTATATGGAGAACTATTGTGTTATCATAATACTGAACTATTTTCCACGTTCTAGGTGGACTGTCACTGTAATTCACAGTTGGTAAGTCATAATAAGTAAAAATATTTTTTGTTTTTATTGGTAAAATAACAAACAAAATAATTGATAAAATTGTATAATAAATTTTAATTTTCATGTTGAATTATTCAATCTTTCATTGAATAAAAAAAAAAGCGTGCATAAGATTTTAAACCATTTTTCATTCTAAAGTAACTAAAAATCTTGTTGCAGTAGAAAAGTTTCTTAATTAAGAGATTCTATAAAAATATATTTGGGTAAATATTTTTAAAAAATTTGTTTAAGTTCGTTTTGAAAAATTTTAAAAAATCTAATGATTATCACTCGCGATCATATGCATTATTGTATTTTCTTGAATTGTATAAATTGTAAAAACGAGTGTGGATTTCTTTTAGGTAAGGGTTGTTAGACTTCGCAGATCATTTTGGCTTGGTAAAAAAGTAAGTTTTAATAGCTTCCATTTTCTTCACATTCATTGTAACCTTAATATAGCCCGACGATTGAGGCAATACCTTATATATTACATTGTTTTTAAATTGGTATTGTGCTAAAATAGGTAAAAAAAAAAAAAGAAATCGAGTGTTTTGATTGTAGTTATAATATTACGCTTTAAATAGTTTTTGGTAGTAGGAAAGCTTTCTCATATTAGATTAAGTAAAATAGTACAAGCTTTTTTGTGTTTTTTTATAATATGAAGTTGGACTCTTTATTCCACATTAACTTAGCTATAAAAAAAATGGTTCGATTAAAAAAGCAATTATATTACATATACTGCGCAATAGACTATATTATAAAGGCACAACAATAAATTATACTTTTTATATTCGTTAACCTTTCTTGTTTAAACTTTAATTTTACAATTTTCCCACATTCTTTTAAAAAAATTTGCTAATAATTAAAATTTATTTGCCACATTTTTTTTGAAATACAAATATTATTAAAAATTACTAACTAAGATTGGCGTGGTGGCGCGGTGCATATCAAAAATATCAACCCTATGAAAAAAATCCCATACAGTTTTTGTGTAGCTTTTGTGCCAAAAAAACACTACAATTTTCGGACAGTGCAGGGTGCCAAAACATAAAATAACCCCTAGTACTGTACGGTCAAATTTTTAGCACATTTTTCCTACAATATCTGAATTAGGAAAATCAATTGTACTAATCAATCAATCAATATAGTTTTTGTATGATTATTTCCTAGCTTAAATTTATTATCATAGATAGTATTTTTGTCTGCTCTGCAAGTTTA